>CM060315.1:9804201-9809201 GCA_030674185.1 Monoplex corrugatus | reverse complement strand
GAGTATGATTGTGTGGTGCGTGTAAGAAGGGCGAGAAAGGGATACAGAGACAGAGACAGAGAGAGAGAGAAAGAGGATGAGAAGGGCGAGAGACGGGAAAAGAGAGAGGATAGAAAGAAATGGTGCACTGTGTTCCATTCTTCGCTATGTTTGCTTTTAATGCTTCTGTCCTTTGTTTTTCACCTTTGTTTGACTTTGAGTGTGATGTGGTGCGTCTATATATTCATCATAGCGTTAGTTAGAGTTAGTGTGTTTTACTTCTTTTGTTTGTTTTTTAATGCTTCCTGTGCTTTTTTTTTCACCTTTGTGCCTTCGTTGACTTAGTGTTGTGTGTGTGGTGGTCTGTATTCATCTTAGTGTTAAAGTTGGCTGTTTACTTCTTTGTTTGTTTTTCATGCTTCCTGTATTTTTTTTCCTTTGTGCCTTTGTTGACTTATTGTGTTGTGTTGTCTGTATTTTATAGTGTTTGAGTTGGCGTGTTTCATCCCTCGCTTGTACTTTTGTTTTTTGTTTTATCTTGTTACTTCGTTTGAGTTGTGTGTGTTGTGTGCGTCTGTATTTATCATAGCGTTAGGGTTAACGTGGTTTACTTTCCCCCTTCTTTGTTTTTAATGCTTTCTGGTTTGTTTGTTTGTTTGTTTGTTTTATTTCGTTTGATTGTTTTGTTTGTTGTGTTAGTTTTGTTGTTGTGTTGTATTTATTGTTGTGTTGAGTTAGTGTTTCATCTCGTGCTTGTTTGTTTTGTGCTTCTGTATTTTGTTGGTTAGTGTTTTACTTCTCCTTCTTTTTTTTTGTTTTGTTTTTCTTTATTTTTTGTTCTTTGTTTGATGTTGTTTGTGTCATCTTCGTTTGACGTTGTGTGTGTTGTTTCAGTCTGTATTTATTGTATGTTGATTAACTGTTTCATCCCTCCTTGTTTATTTTTAATGCTTCTGGTTTTTTTCTCTTATTTGTTTTTCCTCCTTTTTCTTTTTTGTTTTGTTGTTTTGTTTGATGTTGTTTGTGTGTTGTGGTGTGTCTGTATCTCATGTTAGAAGCAGTGTGTGTATCCTCTTGTGTGTTTTTATTGCTTCGTCTACTTTTCTTTTTTCTTTGTTCGTTCTTTGATTTGTTTTTGTATGATTGATTTTCTTTTTGTGTGTGTGTGTCTGTGTGTGTGTGTTGTGTGTGTGTGTGTGTGTGTGTGTGTGTTGTGTGTGTGTGTGTGTGTGTGTGTGTGTTTGGGTTTTTTTCGTTTGTTTTTTTTATATTTTTTTTTATCTTCGTTTGACGTTTTGTCTATTTTGGTGCTTCTGTATTCAGAGTTTACGTGTTTCATCTTTCCCTCGTTTGATGTCAATGCTTCCTGTACTTTTTTCTTTTCTTTTTTCACCCCCTTTTTTGCGTCTTCGTTTGACGTTAAGTGTGTTGTGGTGCGTCAGTATTCAGAGTTAATGTGTTTCACCTCGCCCTTGCCTTGTCGTTAATGCTTCCTGTGGTTTTCTGGCACCTTCGTTATATGTTGTGCGTGTGGTGTTGTCTGTGTTCACCATAGCGTTAGCTAGAGTTAGCGTGTTTTACTCTTTTGTTTGTTTTAATTCTTCCTGTACTTTTTTTCTCTTTTTTCCTTCTGGTTTTGTTTGTTTGTTTTGGTTTTGTTTGTTTGTTTGTTTTTGTTTGTTTGTTGCTGTTGGTTTTGTTTTGTTTTGTTTTGTTTTTGGTTTTTGTTGTTGTTGTTTGTGTGTTTGTTTGTTTTTTATTTGTTGCTGTTTGTTGTTGTTGTTTGTTTGTTGTTGTTTGTTTGTTTGTTGTTGTTGTTTGTTTGTTTGTGTGTTTGTTTTTTTCCTTTATTTGACTTCATGTTGTGCGTGTGGTGCGTCCGTATTCAACATTGTCTTCAGTCTATAATGTGGTTCTGTATGGGTTGGTAGTCTTTTCGTACTGGGGGACCGGATCTCTTTTCGTCCATTTTTTTTACTGAATTTGTTCTTTTTTTTCTTGATAGAACATAATATCAGATGGAGAGACACGTTTCACCACAGTTTATTCTGAATTGCTTCAGGGACAGATCGATACAGAACCCGTACATTAGGTAGGACCTTAAGGCCTTACCAGCGTGCAGGACTTATGTACAGGGTTATGGCTCATGACATCTCCCTACCTTGCTTTAGACGAAAGCATGCGTGCATGTTTGTGGCACCTGTGACGTTAGTACATATATGGAATTCATTCTGAGCGCGGAGACGTCATGTTGAGAAACTGAAACTGAAACTGGGGATGTTTGTGTATGTGTTTGCGTGTGTGTACAGATGTTGTATGGAATATCAAAACCTGGCCCTTTCCCCGTCCTATCTCCATATAGTGATATATTATGCACTGTGGCCTACGGCCAGTGTACATTAATCTGTTCTGAGTTCTGAGTTCGAGTTCTCTGTCTCTGTCTCTGTTTCTGTCTCTGTCTCTCTCTCTCTCTGTTTCTGTCTCTGTCTCTGTCTCTCTCTCTGTTTCTGTCTGTCTGTCTCTCTCTCTGTCTGTCTGTCTGTCTTTCTGTCTCTTTCTATCTGTCTGTCTCTGTTTGTCTGTCTGTCTCTGTCTCTCTCTGTCTCTCTGTCTGTCTCTCTCTCTCTCTGTCTTTCTGTCTCTTTCTATCTGTCTATCTCTGTCTGTTTGTCTGTCTGTCTGTCTCTGTCTGTCTCTGTCTCTCTCTCTCTCTGTTTGTTTTTCTGTCTCTTTCTATCTGTCTGTCTCTGTCTGTCTGTCTGTCTGTCTCTCTCTCTCTCTTTCGTTATGGCTTATGACATCTCCCTACCTTGCCTGAGACGAAGGCAAGTAGCAGAGCGAGAGAGAGGTCTTTCGTTCTTTTTTGGTCCGGAGTCTTGGCTGGACCTGGTTGGTGCGTGTTGTGTGGCTATGTCCCGGGGTTTGTCATCTCCCCACCTTGCCATTCGGGTTGTAAACAAGGTAACTGATGGCTGGGTCAGAATGGGTCATGCAACGCATGGTAAAGCCCCCCTTTGCTTGATGAAATGCTATCGGTTGCGTCGGAAGCCTGGGAGGTGATTGTTCGAAGAGTGGTAAGGCATTGGTGCTCTGGGTCCCGTCCATCACCCTCGGATGTTTCTTGTTAACTTGATCATTTTGAATCTATTCCATCACTTGGTACCTGTGGCGTCAGTGGTCATGGAATCCATTCCGAGTGTGGAGATAGCCATCTTGAGAAACTGAAAAATTCTTTGATTGACATGAAGCAGAGGAATTCGTGTGTGAGTGTATGTGTGTGTATGTGTGTGTGTATATATATATATATATGTGTGTGTGTGTGTGTGTGTGTGTGTGTGTGTGTGTGTGTGTGTGTGTGTGAGTGTATGCTTGTGTGTGTGTGTGAGTGTATGCATGTGTGTGTATGTGTGTGTGTATGAGTGTATGCTTGTGTATGTATGTGTGTGTGTGAGTGTATGCTTGTGCGTATGTGTGTGTGTGTGTGGTGTGTGTGTGTGTGTGTGTGTGTGAGTGTATGCTTATGTGTGTATGTGTGTGCATTGCATGCTTGAGTGCATGCTTGTGTGTATTTTTGTGTTTGTATGTGTGTGTGTGAGTGTGTGTATGTGTGTGTATGTGTGTATGTGTGTGTGTGTGTATGCTTGTGTGTGTATGTGTGTATGTGTGTGTGTGAGTGTATGCTTGTGTGTGTATGTGTGTGCATTGCATGCCTGAGTGCATGCTTGTGTGTATTTTTATGTTTGTATGTGTGTGTGTGTGTGTGTGTGTGTGTGTGTGTGTTTGTGTGTGTGTATGTGTGTGTGAGTGTGTGTGTGTGTGTGTGTTGTGTGTGTGTGAGTGTGTGTGTGTGTGTTTGTGTGTGCACTGCATGCTTGAGTGCATGTATGTGTGTATTTTTGTGTTTGTATGTGTGTGTTTGTATGTGTGTTTGTCTGTGTGTGTGTTTGTGTATGTGCGTGTGTCTGTATCTGTGTTTGTCTGTGTTTGTGTATGCGTATGCATGTGTTTGCATGCTCGTGTGCATTATCGTGTGCGTTTGTGTGTTTGTATGTGTGTAAACGTGTGTTTTTGTGTATGGATGTTTGTGAATGTTTGTGTGTGTGTGTGTTTAGCTTGTGCCTCTGTGCGTGTATGTGTGTTTATGTGTGTGTATATGTGTATGAGTGAGTGTGTGTTATGCAGTGTGTGAATGTGTGTGTGTGTGTGTTTGTTGTGTGTGTGTGTGTGTGTGTTGGAAGGGACGTACGGATGGAGGGATAGGGGAGAGAATAATTTTTTATGCACTTGACGACAAAAAGCTGGGGTAATGTGAAATACAGACACAGCATGAACTGGGTATGGAACAGGAAGCGGAAACGGACAGTGGGGTAAGGCTGGAGAGGAATGTTGGAGAGGAAGAGTGGTGGTAAAAGATGGAATGAGTTGGGGAGTGAGGGGGTGGGGTGGGGATGGTGTGGTAGTGGTGGGTGGTGGTGGGTGGTGGTGGTGACAGTGGTCATTTTGCAAGCTGTGATGTAGATTTGGTTCTGACGTGGGAGTCATGATTTTTATGTTTCATGGGATGGATCAAGGGTGTGTGTGTGGGGGGGGGGGGTGTTTGTGTATGTGTGTGTATGTGTGTGCGTGTGTTTATCTGTGTCTGTATGAGTATGTGTGGTATGTGTGTGTGTGTGGTATGTGTGTGTGTGTGTGTTGTGTGTGTGTATGTGTGTGTGTGCATGTGGTATGTATGTGTGTGTGTGGTATGTGTGTGTGTGTATGGTATGGTGTGCGTGCATGGTGTGTATGTGTATATGAGTGTGTGTGTGTGTGTGTGCGTGTGTGCATGGTATATGTGTTTGTGGTATATATACATATACATATACATATACATATATATATATATAGGGGGGGGGGTAAGTATGTACGTGCATAATTGTGTGTTTATGTGTATGTGTCTATGTGTGTGTGTGCTGGTGTGTATGTGCGCGCGCGCGCGTATATGTGTGTATGACCGTGAGCGCTCGCGTGTTTGTAATGTG
>CM060315.1:9784201-9789201 GCA_030674185.1 Monoplex corrugatus | reverse complement strand
GGACACCCGCCCACACACCTCAACACCTCTTGGAAAAAGACATCACACAGAGCACGTGTTGGAATGTCCAGGTAATTACAGCAGATACAGGAACGACTCACAGCCATCAGAATTCTCACGCTTCACGCACACAAACAGCAAGTCAAGGGGGAGGCCATACCAGAGTTACTTACAGCTGCTACGGCCCGTTGTGGACCAGTTGCCGCCCTTGATCTGACATGGCGCGTCGACAGGGGTCATTCCCTGGACAAACCCACCACACAGAGGTGTGCAGTGATGGATTGACTGATGGATGGATGCACGCGCTAATGGATGGATCGAAGGGTGGATGCGTGCATGGTTGGATTAATGGATGTATGCATACATGAATGGATGGATGAATGGAGGGAAGGAGGGAAGATTGGAAAGAGGGAGGGATGAAAGGGGGAAGAAGGGGGAGGTGGATGAATGAAGGGAGGGAGATGGGATGAATGGAGGTGGGATGAATGAAGGGAGAGAGGGATGAATGAAGGGAGGGAGGGAGGAGGTGGGATGAATGAAGGGAGGGAGGAATGAATGAAGGGAGGGAGGAATGAATGAAGGGAGGGAGGAATGAATGAAGGGAGGGAGGAATGAATGACGGAAGGGAGGAATGAATGAAGGAAGGGAGGGATGAATGAAGGGAGGGAAGAATGAATGAAGGGAGGAGGAATGAATGAATGAAGAAAGGGAGGAATGAATGAAGGGAGGAGGAATGAAGGAAGGGAGGAATGAATGAAGGGAGGGAGGGATGAATGAAGGAAGGGAGGTGGGATGAATGAAGGGAGGAGGAATGAATGGAGGAATGAATGAAGGGAGGGAGGGAGGAATGAAGGAAGGGAGGTGGGAGGAATGAAGGGAGGGATGAAGGAAGGGAGGGATGAAGGGAGGGAGGAATGAAGGGAGGGAGGAATGAAGGGAGGGAGGGATGAAGGAAGGAAGGGAGGTGGGAGGAATGAAGGGAGGGATGAAGGGAGGGAGGAATGAAGGGAGGGAGGAATGAAGGGAGGGAGGGATGAAGGAAGGAAGGGAGGGAGGAATGAAGGGAGGGATGAATGAATGAAGGGAGGGAGGAATGAAGGGAGAAATGAATGAATGAAGGGAGGGAGGAATGAAGGGAGGGAGGAATGAAGGGAGGGAGGGAGGAATGAAGGAAGGGAGGGAGGAATGAAGGGAGGGATGAATGAATGAAGGGAGGGAGGAATGAAGGGAGGGAGGGAGGAATGAAGGGAGGGATGAATGAATGAAGGAAGGGAGGGATGAATGAAGGGAGGGATGAATGAATGAAGGAAGGGAGGGAGGAATGAATGAATGAAGGGAGGGAGGAATGAAGGAAGGGAGGAATGAAGGGAGGGAGGGATGAATGAAGGAAGGGAGGAATGAAGGGAGGGAGGAATGAATGAAGGAAGGGAGGGAGGAATGAATGAAGGGAGGGAGGAATGAATGAAGGGAGGAAGGAAGGAATGAAGGGAGGGAGGGATGAAGGAAGGGAGGAATGAATGAAGGAAGGGATGAATGAAGGGTGGAGGAATGAAGGGAGGAATGAATGAAGGGAGGGATGAATGAAGGGAGGAATGAATGAAGGGAGGAATGGATGAAGGAAGGGAGGGATGAAGGGAGGGAGGAATGAATTAAGGGAGGGAGGAATGAATGAAGGGAGGAAGGAAGGAATGAAGGGAGGGAGGGAGGAAGGAAGGAATGAAGGGAGGGATGAATGAAGGGAGGAAGGAAGGAATGAAGGGAGGGATGAAGGGAGGGAGGAATGAATGAAGGGAGGAAGGAAGGAATGAAGGGAGGGATGAATGAAGGGAGGAGGAATGAATGAAGGGAGGGAGGAATGAAGGGAGGGAGGAATGAAGGGAGGGAGGAATGAATGAAAGGAGGAAGGAATCAATGAAGGGATGAATGAAGGGAGGGAGGAATGAATGAACGGACAGACGAATGTGCAAATAGATGGATGGAAGGTCAGATGGGCATAAAAATGAATGAATGGACGGATAGACGGACGGACAGATGGATGGATGAATGGATAGAGTGTGGACTGATGGAAGGACTACTGGAGGGAGAAATGGAAGAAAGAAATGAGGAATGGATGAACGGATAGACGGATCGACGGATGAACGGATAACTGGATGGATGGGAAAACATACAGACGGGTGGCCAGTCTGAAGATGGACGGGTGGATGAATGGATGGATGAATGGTCGGACACACGTATAACTGGAAGGATGGACGGGACACGTGTTGGCTTTCGTTGATACAGAAGATGATAATGGTGGACAATAAAAGGTACTGCACTCCAAGCGAGGTGTGCCGTAACCCTAACCCTAACCTGGACAACCGACCACACAGACATGTGCAGTGATTGATGGATGCACGTGCTAGTGGATGGGTTGAAGGGTGGATGCGTGCATGGTTGGATTAATGGATGTATGCATACATGAGTGGATGGATGGATGACTGGAGGGAGGGAGGGAAGATTGACTGGAAAGAGGGAGGGATAAAAGGGGGAGGAGGGGTGAAAGAGGGAGGGGTGAAAGAGGGAGGGATGAAATGGGAGGGATGTAAGGGGAGGGAGGGATGAAAGGGGAGGGAGTGAGGGATGAAAGGGGAGGGATGTAAGGGGAGGGAGGAATGAAAGGGGAGGGAGGGATGAAAGGGGAGGGAGGGATGAAAGGTGGAGGGAGGGAGGAAAGGTGGAGGGAGGGATGAAAGAGGGAGGGAGGGATGAAGAGGGAGTGATGAAAGAGGGAGGGATGAAAGAGGAGGGAGGATGAAAGGGGGAGGGAGAGGGATGAAAGAAGGAGGGATGAAAGAGGGAGGGAGGGATGAAAGAGGGAGGGATGAAAGAGGGAGGGAGGGATGAAAGAGGAGGGATGAAGAGGGAGGGATGAAAGAGGGAGGGAGGGATGAAAGAGGAGTGATGAAAGAGGGAGGGATGAAAGAGGAGGGATGAAAGAGGGAGGGAGGGATGAAAGAGGGAGGGAGGGATGAAAGAGGGAGGGAGGGATGAAAGAGGAGGGATGAAAGAGGGAGGGAGGGATGAAAGAGGGAGGGAGGGATGAAAGAAGGAGGGATGAAAGAGGGAGGGAGGGATGAAAGAGGGAGGGATGAAAGAGGGAGGGAGGGATGAAATGGGAGGGATGAAAGAGGAGGGAGGATGAAAGGGGGAGAGAGGGATGAAATGGGAGGGATGAAAGAGGGAGGAGGGATGAAAGAGGGAGGGAGGGATGAAAGAGGGAGGGATGAAAGAGGAAGGGATGAAAAGGGAGGGAGGGATGAAAGAGGGAGGGATGAAAGAGGGAGGGAGGGATGAAAGAGGAGGGATGAAAGAGGGAGAGATGAAAGAGGGAGGGATGGAAGAGGGAGGGATGAAAGAGGAGGGATGAAAGTGGGAGGGATGAAAGAGGGAGGGATGAAAGAGGGAGGGATGAAAGAGGAAGGGATGAAAGAGGGAGGGATGAAAGAGGAAGGGATGAAAGAGGGAGGGAGGGATGAAAGAGGGAGGGATGACAGAGGGAGGGATGAAAGAGGAGGGATGAAAGAGGGAGGGAGGGGTGAAAGAGGGAGGGATGAAAGAGGGAGGGATGAAAGAGGGAGGGATGAAAAGGGGAGGGATGAAAGGGGGAGGGATGAAAAGGGGGAGGGATGAAAGAGGGAGGGATGAAAGAGGGAGGGATGCAAAGGGGAGGGATGAAAGAGGGAGGGATGAAAGAGGGAGGGATAAAGAGAGAGGGATGAAAAGGGGAGGGATGAAAGAGGGAGGGATGAAAAGGGGAGGGATGAAAGAGGGAGGATGAAAAGGGGAGGGATGAAAAGGGGAGGGATGAAAGAGGAAGGATGAAAGAGGGAGGGATGAAAGAGGGAGGGATGAAAAGGGGAGGGATGAAAGAGGGAGGGAGGGATGAAAAGGGGAGGGATGAAAGAGGGAGGGATGAAAAGGGGAGGGATGAAAGAGGGAGGGATGAAAGAGGGAGGGATGAAAAGGGGAGGGATGAAAAGGGGAGGGATGAAAGAGGGAGGGATGAAAGGGGAGGGATGAAAGAGGGAGGGATGAAAAGGGGAGGGATGAAAGGTGGAGGGATGAAAGAGGGAGGGATGAAAGAGGGAGGGATGAAAGAGGAATGGATGAAAGAGGGAGGGATGAAAGAGGGAGGGATGAAAAGGGAGGGATGAAAGAGGGAGGGATGAAAGAGGGAGGGATGAAAGAAGGAGGGATAAAAGGGGGAGGGATGAAAGGGGGAGGGATTGAAAGAGGGAGGGATGAAGAGAGGGAGGGATAAAAGGGGAGGGATGAAAGAGGGAGGGATGAAAGAGGGAGGGATGAAAGAGGGAGGGATGAAAGGGGGAAGAAGGTGGGAGGGATAAAGAGGGAGGGATGAAAGAGGGAGGGATGAAAGAGGGAGGGATGAAAGAGGGAGGGATGAAAGGGGAAGGAGGGAGGGATGAAAGGGGAGGGATGAAAGAGGGATGATGAAAAGGAAGGGATGAAAGAGGGAGGATGAAAGAGGGAGGGATAAAAGGGGAGGGATGAAAGGGGGAGGGATGAAAGGGGGAAGAAGGGAGGGAGGGATGAAAGGGGAGGGAGGGAGGGTGGGAAAGATGAATGGAGGGAGGGATCGAGGGATGGATTCAGTTTCAGTTACTCAAGATGGCGTCTCCGCACTCGCAATAAATTACAAATGCACTAACGTCACAGGTGCCAAGTGACGGTGATCATGGTACAAGCCTTAAGCCTGCACATAAACCCATGAGCTGGTCATGTCCTTAGGTCCTACCTAGCCTGTGTTTTGTTTTACCTAGCTTACATTTTTTTTTTACTAGAGTCTAGTAACCAGACAGAAAAGACGCGGACGGATAGACAGTTTCAGTTTCAGTTTCTCATTTTCCCGTCGTCTCCACCCTCAGAATGAATTCCATACGTATTGACGCCACTCATGCCATATGACGGATAAAATTCAAAGTGATCATGGCATAAGCCTT
>CM060315.1:9764201-9771701 GCA_030674185.1 Monoplex corrugatus | reverse complement strand
ATGCGTCATTGAGGGTGTTGGTTTTGCTCAAATTTTCGTACAAACACTGCAGGTGTTTGTACCTCTCGGCCCTGGTTAACGTTAAGATAATGTTATGAAAAGAATTATTTAAATTGTTTAATACAACCGCCATGTCTCGTGACTTTTTTTGGAAGTTTCCACGCCCGTTGGAAGGGAGTGGAGTTTGACGGCGTGATGCAAACAATAAGCAGTTTACATAGGTATGGTTGTATTGCTGTAAACAGCAGTGTGTTTGTGTGTGTGGTATGGGTGTGGGTGTTATGAGAGAGAGAGAGAGGGAGAGAGAGAGAGAGAGAGACACAGACAGACAGAGAGAGATGTGTTCTTTGCTTTGTGTTTTTAATTTTTTTTTTTTTTGGTTCGGTTGGTTGGTTGGTTTGTAGTTGTGTGTGTGTGTGTGTGTGTGTGTGTGTGTGTGTGTGTGTGTGTGTGTGTGTTTGTGTGAGTGAGTGTGTGTGTGTGTGAGTGTGTGTGTATGTGTGTGAGTGTGTTATGTGTGTTTGTGAATGTGTGTGTGAGTGTGTGTGTGTTTGTGTGTGCATGCTGCGTGCACGTGTGTGTTTGTGTGTGTATGTGTGAGTGTGTGTGTGTGTGTATGTTTGTGTGTGTAAGTGTGTGTGTATGTTTGTGTGTGTGTACGTGTGTGTGTGTTTGTGTGTGCATGGTGTGTGCGTGTGTGTTTGTATGTGTGTGCGTGTGTGTTTGTATGTGTGATGTGTGTGTGTGTGTGATATGTTTGTTTGTTGTTGTTTTTTTACGTTTCATGACCGTCTGGTATACGAAAGTAGAGATGTTTTGTTACAATTAATATTTACTTCTCTTCCAACATTGTACGTCTTACATTTCATTTGTTTTTATCATAATGGTAAGGGTTGACATGTACGTGCATTACACGTGTCTCTTTTGTCTCTCATAGTTTTCCAAGCGCCTGTGGCTCTTGTAATGCTGAAGCGCTGTACAATAACTCATTGTTGAATATATACTTTTCTATATGGTTTGAACACTACAGAATGAGAAAGATAATTACGCACTCCCCAGTCAAAAATGTCCTGAGCATACCTTTACCTATGGAAAACTAAGCCAGACTGATCAACACAGACCTCATTCCTTCCTCTCCTGCCAATGCCAGACTTGGACCAAAGAGGGTAAGCCATTAGGAGGGACCATCTCCGTCTGGCCGTACTTGCGAAAGTGGTGCCACTAAGCACTGTTCTTTTTGCTTTGGACTTAGAAAACTCACAACTGCATTATCTGTGTTCTCTCCCCCCCCCTCTCTCTGTCTCTGTCTCTGTCTTCTGTCTCTCTGTCTCTCTGTCTGTCTCTTCTCTGTCTCTGTCTGTCTGTCTCTCCTCTCTCTCTGTATCTGTCTCTGTCTCTCTCATCTCTCTCTCTCTTCTCTCTCCTCCCTTTCTGTGTTCTCACTGCCTCTCTCTCTCTTCTTTTCTCTCTCTCTCTCTCTCTCTCTCTTCTCTCTCTCTGTCTCTCTCTCTCTCTGTCTTGTCTGTCTGTCTCTCTTCTCTGTCTCTGTCTCTGTCTGTCTCTCTGTCTCTGTATCTGTCTCTCTGCTCTCTCTCTGTTCCTCTCTCCCTTCTCGTGTATCTCTCTGCCTCCCCTTTTCTTCTCTTCTTTCTCTCCTCTCTCTCGTCTCTCTCCTCTCTCTCTCTCTGTCTCTCTGTCTCTGTCTCCTCCTCTCTCTCTCTCTCTTTCTCTCTCGGCGAGCAGCTGGCAAAACCAGAAAGACGAGTCAGAAACGATGGCATCAGACAGATGGTTGGTGCTACTTCTATCAACCAGTACATAGCGCACCAGCACATAAAATGGTTGGTCACCTGACAAGAATGTCAGTCAATCAGTCAGACCAGCAAGCCTACAACATCAAATACTCAGGCTTCAGAGCCAGAGAATGACCACGCCGGCAGTGGATTGATGGAATGTCTCAGACACTCTCCACGTCCATAGCATAACACTACCAAAGAGACTAGTACCTACATAGGTGTTTTTTTTGTTTTTTGTTTTTGTTTTTTTAAGGATCATTGCACTCAGGGAAGTTACCTTTGTGCTCACCTTGTATTTTCGTCTCATTTTCTACGCCACATCAATGGTCACTGAAGCTGAAACAATTTTTTGTACAATGCGATGATGATGATGTCGATGAGGATGATAATCATGATGCTGTGGAGTTCCATCTAGGATTGAGACTGCGTGACAGGGCTGTACTCTACGCTTACTATCATATTAATATATCCTGGCGTCAACCAGGCCCGAGAGAAACAGACACCCGCAGTGCTGGTCAGAAGATTTGAGCAACACCCTCAATGACACATCAGCGAAGTGGATGAGACTCGACTGTGTGGTCCCAGTCTTCCCGATGAGCCCATAGCACGCCCAACTCTAGGCAGGAGCCGGTTAGAGCCGAAAAAAATCCCACAATGATTTTTGAAGGGACTGATGGGAATTCGAACCCACAACCTTCCAGTGGGTAGTCCGTTGCTCTAACCACTACACCACGGCGACTGGTTTTGGCTGCTGGGCCATAGAAACTCACGCCTCAAGTCTCATGCCTTATGCTTCACGCCTCACGCGTGAATAGAAAAATGAACAGACGAGGTCTCTCTTGTGCGGGGCCAAACAACTCCACTCACGCTTCACGCTTCATGGTTCACGGTTCACGGTTCACACGTGAGCGGAGAAGTGGGACTGTCCACTTTTTTCGATACGTGAAGTTGAAGTCCTTGGTTACCATTGGCCATTTCAATTCTCCTCACATGCAGGATGGATGACTACAAAGAAAAATTGATCAAGTTGGTCCGGGCAAAGCCCTTCTGGAATCCGCGTGTGCCTGACTACAAGGACAAAGATAATAAAGAATAAAAACAAAAACACACACACTAGTTTGGGAAGACTTGGCGAAGATTCTGAACGAACCCAAAGTTAAGGAGATGATGGAATGTACGGTGGAATTCTCCTCGTGATTCTCTGAAGAAATGTTCTCGGCACCATATGCTTTGTCTCTTTCGCTTCCTCCTCCTGAGCAAGAGCAAAATCAGGTCTTCTTCATCGGAAGAATCCATCTTCGGAAAAAGAACCAAACTCACGAATATCGTTTCTGATCAACTGAGCAAACAGCACTGTATTCTGGCACCGTCAACACAAAACAGACGCGTGAGCAGTGAGACGTGAGCTCCTGTGGCCCAGTGCATGAAATGTGAAAGGTGAAGCATGAGGCGTGAGGCATGAGCATGAGTTTCTATGGCTTAACAGCCTTACCTACGTAGGTAGTATTATCTTCGACGTTACTCCACCAGCTTTTATCTCCCCGTAACACGTTTTCGTTTGGAAGCAGTTGGACAAAAGAAAAAGATGTCAAAGATGCGGTCTGTAATTGACGGGTGTTCACAGACACCAACCAACCTATCCTCAGTAGTGAGGAGGGGAGGGAGGAGGGTGTGTCTGGCAGTGATGTGTACAAATAGCGTGACTGATGGCCTGTCAGTTCTGATCTTCACTGGCAGCCTGCTCTGATTTATGTCCCCTTTCTGGACTCTCCTCTGTTGGAGGAAGGATGATGTTTTTGTTCCGCTGATGAGTTGCCGTCCCGTTTTGCAAACATTCAGGGCTTAAAACGTTCCGCGTCTGGGCGGAATTCCGCGATTTCGGTTTGTCAAAACAAAAAAAAAACAAAAAAAAACAAAAAAAAATCGAAAGGAGCCAGGTATCTGTGATTGGCTTGCAAGCGTTCATAGCAACGGCGCGCAAGTTATGGCCCCTGATCCCCCCCCCCCCCCCCCGGACCCCCCCAGTTTCAGTGTTTTTTTCCTCCTCCTGTTTTAAGCCCTGAACATTGTGCTCTCTTTCTCTCTCTCTCTGTCTCTCTCTGTCTGTCTGTCTCTCTCTGTTCCTGTCTGTCTGTCTCTGTCTGTCTGTCTGCCTGTCTCTGTCTGTCTGTCTCTCTCTCTCTCTCTCTCTCTCTCTCTCTCTCCCTCCCTCACTCTGTCTCCCTCTTTCTCTGTCTCTGCCTCTCTCTTTCCCTCATTCTCTCTGTCTCTGTCTCTGTCTCTGTCTCTGTCTTTCTCTCTGTCTCTCTGTCTCTGTCTGTCCGTCTGTCTCTCTCTCTCTCTCTCTCTCTCTCTCTCTCTCTCTCTCTCTCTCTCTCTCTCTCTTATGATTGTAACATTTTAAACTGTCTTTAACATTTCGAATCTTTCGCGTGTGCGCTTCCCCCTGTAGCTGCAGTACAGGTGACAGTTACAGACTGATAATTTAACTGTCGGTTATTAACCCTTTCATTCCCGCAGCCAGTCCGTAAGCTACGAAAACTCAACCCTTTCACTCCCTCACCCTATACGCCAACTTCCTGCAGGAAGCTGGTGGATAAGATGAAGGAGTGAAAAGGTTAAGTTTTTGCTTTGCTGTCATAACTGACAAATGCAGAATACTGGCAGATAGCGTGAGGAAGTTAAAGGGTTAAAATTCAGACTGGTAACCCGTAGACCGGAAACATAATGATATATTCTGATTCTGGAAGTTTTCACCAAGACGGCGTTACGATATTTTTATAGCCCGTTTTACGAACGTGCGTGGCAGTGAAGTGGCTTAAAGTCAGATTTCCTGTCGGAAGGTCGTGGATTCCAGACACCCCCACTTACAGGGTAAAGATTGCACATATTGCCCATCTCCCGGGTCAACATGTATGCAGACCTGGCAGTGCCTAAACCCTCTTTGTGTGTGTTATATGCGGGCAGAATATCATCAATATGCACGTTAAAGATCCTGTGAGACATTAGGGTTTATGGAAACATGTAAACATCCAGAATGGGTGCTAACCAAAGAAGGAATATGGAGACTGTGCAGCGACATACCACCTGCACAGTGTGTGCGAAGCAACGTGCATACCTGCATCTGAGAAAAGTCAGAACGCTAAAACTATATAGATAAATGAATAGTAAGTAAGTAAGTATGTATGTATGTATGTATGTATGTATGTATGTATGTATGTATGTGTGTGTGTGTGTGTACATATGTATGTATGTATGTACGTAAATACACAAGCAAGTAAGTGCGTAAGTCATCATCATCATCATCATCATCATCATATGCTATGCCGATGGCGTTGGCGATCATGTCCCTCCATACGAATCTATCTTTTGTCGCTGCAAGTATATCTCCTATCCTTTCCGTCCCCATCCACTGTACAAACCTGTCTAATAAACTAAATAAATAAATAGATATATAAACAAACAAATGAATAAGTAGATAGACAGACAGATAGATAGATAGGTAGATAGATAGATAGATAAATTAGATAGATAGATAGATAGGTCAATGAATAAACAAATAAACAAATAGCAAAGTGAATGAATAAATAAATAACAAAATGAATACTTAATAAAAAATAAAATAAATCGTAAAATCAATAATGAATAAATAGTAAAATAGGTAAATAAATATATAACAAAGTTAGAAAATAAGTAGCAAAATATATAGATAGTAAAGATAGTTAATCAATAAATAAACAAACAAATAAATAACAAAATAAATAGCTAAACAAATAATCAGTTAGATAGTAAAAGAAAGAAAGACAGAAAGAAAGACAAAAAGACAGAAAATAGGATCGTGATGTACTTGGTACCGATGTAGCTCACTCACCGTCCTATCTGACTGCACGGATTTGCACGGGTGTCAATCTCGATAGAGCAAAACTTTGTGCGTGCAGTTTCCAGTCTGTGCAGCTGTGAGTGGGTGGGAACCTGAGGCCCTGTCTAGACTAGATTTTACCTAGTCTATATTTTATACTGGTATTTTATCGGCCTACCACTGGAATAATCTTGGTTACATGTAAATGGCATGTGTATGTGTGTATCTTACCTTCAAAAAAGGTTTGACTCTCACACCCTATCCACCTATTGCAAAAATTTAACCCTTCGACTCCCTCACCCTGTCCATCAGCAAGCTTCCTGCAGGAATCTGGTGGATAGGCTGTGAGGGAATCAAAGGGTTAAGTTTTTGCTTTGCTAGCGTGGTTGACAGTGCAGGATGCTGGTGGACAGGGTGAGGTAAGGAATGCTGAACACAGTCCATGTTGTTGTGCCACAGTCTACATCTGTAGTAGGTGTGCATGTTGGGAGTTTGGGCGTTTCCATAGGCCTCCCACTGACATGATTGACAGGATCTTTAACGTGCACATTCAGTATCCTACACAGGTATATAAACACGAAGAGGGTTTAGGCATTGGCAGGTCTGCACAGAAGTTGACCTGGGAAACTAAATAAAATGTCCACCTTTCATACACAGGGGACGTCTCGATACGTCCCAGGTTTCATACGTCCCAGGTTCGATACGTCTCACACACACACACATACACACTCACACTCACACACACACACACACACACACACACACACACACACACACACACACACACACACACACACACACACACACACACACACACACACAAGGGGAAAAATACAGCATCCTGTTCCCGCTGAGTAGAAGTTACCTCCCTGTGTTTTCTATTATCTTGAGAAATAAAATGCTTTTGAAATCTGTTTGTCTGTCTGTTTGTCTGTCTGTCTGTCACACACACACACACACACACACACACACACACACACACACACACACACACACACACACACACACACACACTCGCACACAAACACACACACCACACACACAAAACACACACACACAAACACACACACACACACACACACACACACACACACACACACACACACACACAACACACACACACATACCTACAGATATATATATATATTGATAAAGCATACATTGCAAAATATAACGCTAGGGTAAGAACAACAAAAGAACAGAGAAATGTTTTTTCTTTATGTTGACAAGGTATATATTGCAAAATATAGAATGAGGGAAAGAACAACGAAAGAACAAAAAATGCTCATATTGACAAAGAATACATTGCAAAATATAGCACGAAGAAAAGAACAACAAAAGAACAAAAGAAATATATCATAAATATTGATGAGGGATACATTTTTTCTTGGTTTGTCTGGCCATGATTATACTTAAGTAGACCCAGGGAGAAAATATTGAACGGACTTGCATGGTGGCTGAGGACAGAGAGGGTGGACGATGTGCTTGCGGCAACAAGGGATAGATACCTATGGCGAGCCATGATCGCCAACGCCTTGCGTCAGGGCACTTGATGGTGATGTTGAAAGGATACATTGCAAAATATAGCAAAGGGAAATAACAACAAAAGAAAGAAGTTATATGTATACATGCATATATATATATGCAGGTAGATAGTATATATATATATATATATATATATATATATATATATATATATATATATACATTATATATTATACATACAGATAGATAGATAGATAGATAGATAGACAGACAGACAGACAGACAGATAGATAGATAGATAGATAGATAGATAGATAGATAGATAGATAGATAGATAGATATTGACAAGCATGCATGGCA
>CM060315.1:9751701-9754201 GCA_030674185.1 Monoplex corrugatus | reverse complement strand
GTTGGGTGAATTGATAGCAGGGGATTTACTGGATAGGTTTTAGGATGGGTGGGTCAATGGAATACTGATATCAAGTGAATTACTGGGTAGGGTTTAGCATGGGTAGGTTAGTAGAATGGCTGAGTGAGTTGATATCAGGGGAATTAACGGTTAGGATTTTGGATAGGTAGGTCACTAAAATGGCTGGGTAAATTGATATCAAGTGGGTAGGTTTTTGAATGGGTAGGTTAGTAGAATGGTCAGGTGAATTGATTTCACGTGAATTACTGGAAAGGTTTTTGGATAGGTATGTCACTAAAATGGCTGGGTCAATTGATATCAAGTGGGTAGGTTTTTGAATGGGTAGGTTAGTAGAATGGCTGGGTGAACTGATATCAAGTGAATTACTGGATAGGTTTTTTGGACGGGTAGGTTAGTAGAATGGCTGGGTAAATTGATATCAAGTGGGTAGGTCTTTGAATGGGTAGGTTAGTAGAATGGCTGGGTGAATTGCTTCATGTGAATTACTGGATAAGTTTTTGAATGGGTAGGTTAGTAGAATGGTTAGGTGAATTGATATCACGTGAATTACTGGGTAGGTGTTTTGGACGGGTAGGTCAGTAAAATGGCTGGGTGAACTGATATCAAGTGGGTAGGTTTTTGAATGAGTAGGTTAGTAGAATGGCTGGGTGAATTGATATCAAGTGAATTACTGGGTAGGTGTTTTGGACGGGTAGGTCAGTAAAACGGCTGGGTGAATATGTGGGTAGGTTTGTGGATAAGTGTGTGTACGTGGAAGGAAATGGTGTGTTATAGATTGGTGGGTGCGTTTTGGATGGGTGGGTGGGTGGATGTTTCTCTCCCTCCCTCCCTCTCTCTCTCTCTCTGTCTCTGTCTCTCTGTCCGTCTCTGTCTGTATGTCTCTTCTCTCTCTCTCTCTCTCTCTCTCTCTCTCTCTCTCTCTCTCTCTCTCCGTCCCTCCTCTCTTTCTCTCTCTCTTTGTCTCTCTGTCTGTCTATCTCTTTCTTTCTTTTAAGGTTAGTAGAGATAGAGTGATGTTCTGTTTGTGTGTTTCAGTGTGTCTGTTGGAGAGACAGAATGTATTTTGTTTGTATTATGGTGTATGCATCCGTGTGTGAGAGAGGGAGAGCGCATGTGGAGAGATAAAGCGAGAACGAGAGAAGAGAGAGAGAGAGAGAGAGTGTGTGTGTGTGTGTGTGTGTGTGTGTGTGTGTGTGTGTGTGTGTGTGTGTGTGCGGCTCATATGTGTGTCTGTATGTATTTGTGTGTGTGTTTGTGTGTATACATATAATATATGTATGTATGTGTGTGTGTGTGTCATCACCACTGCCATCATCATCACCATTTTTTTCCTTCAACATTATCATCAGCATTACCATCATCACCACTAGCATTAACATTATTATCGTCATCATTATCACCACCACCATCATCACCACCACCACCACCACCACCACCACCACCACCACCACCACCACCACATCATCACCATCATGTATTTACTGCATGTTACAGGGAGCACTGCCTGGCGGTCAAGGATCTGTACTGTTACCGTCAGTGGATCGAGATCGAGGCCAAGAAGAGTGATGACGTGTACTTCAAGTCCAGGGCCCACTTCCGCCTGCCCCAGTGTCCCTCGCTGCCCTCCGTGTGGGACACTGGCAGTGTCTGCACTCACTCTGACGTCCATGAAGAGGCCGCTCCTGGAGAGATGACGGGTAAGCCTGACGTCAACCTGATTCATTACTGTCGTAGAGGAGTTAGTAGACAACGCACTTAGTAAGTCTTCGGTGGGTGGGGGTTAGTAGACAGTCTGTTTAGTAAATGAGGGGGGGGGGGGGGGCATAGTACACAATGTACTTAGTAAGTTTGGGGTGGGTGGGGGTTAGTAGACAGTCTATTTAGTAAATGAGGGGGGGCATAGTACACAATGTACTTAGTAAGTTTGGGGTGGGTGGGGGTTAGTAGACAGTCTGTTTAGTAAATGAGGGGGGGGGGGGGGCATAGTACACAATGTACTTAGTAAGTTTGGGGTGGGTGGGGGTTAGTAGACAGTCTGTTTAGTAAATGAGGGGGGGGGGGGCATAGTACACAACTGTACTTAGTAAGTTTGGGTGGGTGGGGGTTAGTAGACAGTCTGTTTAGTAAATGAGGGGGGCATAGTACACAATGCACTTAGTAAGTTTGGGGTGGGTGGGGGTTAGTAGACAGTCTGTTTAGTAAATGAGGGGGGCATAGTACACAATGACTAGTAAGTTTCGGGTGGGTGGGGTTAGTACGACAGTCTGTAGTTAATAAGGGGGTATAGTACACAATTCTTAGTAAGTTGGGTTGTGTGGATTAGTAGTGGGGTTAGTAGACAGTCTGTTTAGTAAATTGGGGGAGTGCACGGTGTACTGAGTAGTTTGGAGTATAGTACACAAGTACTTAGTAAGTTGGGGTAGGGGGTTAGTACACAGTACTTAGTAAGTTGGGGGGCTTAGTACACAGTGTACTTAGT
>CM060315.1:9739201-9746701 GCA_030674185.1 Monoplex corrugatus | reverse complement strand
TATTTGTATATAATATGCTCTCTATAATTTTCCATTGCTTTTATTCTTTTTCCCCATTTATAGCCATGTGTAAGTGTGTGTGTGCGTGTGTGTGCGCGCGTGCGTAAGTGTATGTTCAGCGCTTAGATTTGATTTTTATCGAGATTTTGCGCTATATAAATATTGTAATTATTATTATTATTATTAATGAGCAACGAGTCAACTGACATCGGAAAATAACACTATACAAAAACGATGTACGTTTCAGAGGTGGACGTACAGACTGATGCGGGGACAGACCAAGAAGCCAAGTTCACTCTGGTGGCCATCATCGTCATCACCATCGTCTGCTCTGTTGGAGTCATCGCCACTGCCTTCTTCATCACTCTCTGTGTCGTCCTCATCCGTCGTGGCGGCAGCTGTGCCTTGTCGTTCAAAACCACAGACAAGGACGACGTTGATGCCGCTGTAGCTCAACTGCCGGACAACACGGCCTACCACCAGCTGAAGACGACGGGCAAGCTGAACCCTAAGCTGGAAGTCTACGAGTTTCCCAGAAACGACATCGTCTTCCTCCGTGACATCGGCCAGGGAGCCTTTGGCCGCGTGTTCAAGGCCAAGGTGCCCGGATCCAAGACGGCTTGCGGGAGGATCAGACCCGGGGAGTCCGCTCTGATCGCCGTCAAGATGTTGAAGGAGGACGCCTCCGAAGACCTGCAGTCCGACTTTGAACGGGAAGCGTCACTGATGGCGGATTTCGACCATCCCAACATCGTGAAGGTTGTTAGGGGTGTGTGCTGTGGGCAAACCCATGTGTCTGCTGTTTGAGTACATGAGTAAAGGAGACCTCAACGACTTCTTGAGATTGTGTGGGCCTGAGTATTACAACCTGAGGCTGTCTCGCTCTCACAACCTGAACCACGTTGTAGACTTAGAGGACGGGCTTCGTGTGCAAGTGCAGGCGGAGAAGACGATAGCAGAGGGAGCTGAGAAAAGCAAAGAGGGAGAGGATGGGAGTGGCCTTCGAGGCTCAACACGAAAGATCAGCTGAACATTGCCATTCAGGTGGCGGCAGGCATGTCCTACCTGGCGCAAAGGGACTACGTCCATCGTGACTTAGCCACTAGGAACTGTCTGGTCACCCACAACCTGGTCGTCAAGATCTCAGACTTTGGCTTGGCACGAAGTGTCCACAGCGTGGATTACTACCGCGGCAGCGAGCACGACGCCATCCCCATCCGCTGGATGCCCTTGGAGGCCATCCTGTACAACAAGTTCTCCACGCAGTCCGATGTGTGGTCCTTCGGGGTGGTGTTGTGGGAGATCTTCGCCTTCGCCCTGCAGCCCTACTACGGGCTGACCCACGAGGAAGTGGTGCAGTATATCAAAGGTGGCAAGGTTCTGGAACAACCGGACAGGACTCCACACTCAGTGTACGAGCTGATGACTCAGTGCTGGCACCGACGACCCGCCGCCCGTCCGGCCTTCCACACCTTGCACACGGCGCTGGAGACCATGCACGGCACGTACCACCCGGACAACAAACCTGTGACACTGAAAGACACAGATTCTGTGTGATATGTCGGTTGTGGACATGTGGGGAATGTGATATGATGTGGTGTGTGTGTGTGTTTTTGTTGTGGTGTGGGGTTTCTGTGTGTGTGTGTGGGGGGGGGGTTGTTTGTGTGTGGGTGTTTGTGTGTGTTTGTGTGTGTCTGTGTTGTTTGTGTCTAACTTCTGTCTGTCTGTGTTTGTGTGTGTGTCTGTGTGTGTGTCTGTGTTTGTGTGTGTGTCTGTGTGTGGGTGTTTGTTTGTGTGTGTGTGTCTGTTTGTGTGTGTGTCTGTGTGTGTGTTTCTGTGTGCGTGTCTGTGTGTGTTTCTCAGTGTGTGTCTGTGTTTGTGTGTGTGTGTGTCTGTCTGTCTGCCTGTGTGTGTTTGTGTGTGTGTGTGCGTTTCTGTGTGTGTGTGTGTGTGTGTGTGTCTGTGTGTCTGTCTGTGTGTGTTTGTCTGTCAATCTGTGTATGTGTTTCTATGTGTGTCTGTGTGTTTCTGTGTGTGTCTGTGTGTGTGTGCGTGTGAGTGTGTGTGTGTTGTCTATGTGTGTGTGTGTTGTTTGTGTGTGTGTGTCTATATGTGTGTGATATTTCTGTCTGCCTCTGTGTGTGTATGTTTGTGTGTGTGTCAATGTGTTTGTGTGTGTGTGTGTGTCTGTGTGTGTGTTGGTCTATGTCTATGTGTGTCTGTCTGTGTGTGTATCTATGTGTGCGCGCGTGTGTGTGTCTGTCTGGGTGTGTGTGTGTGTGTTTGTGTCTCGTGGTGTGTGTGTGTGTGTCCATCTGTCTGTGTATCTGTCTGTGTTTAGCGTTCCGATTTTTCTTAGATACGTGTACGCCCGTTGTTTTTGTGCGCACACTGTGCAGGTGGCATGTTGCTGCACAGTCTGCATACTCCGTCTTCGGTGGGCGTGCGTACATGCTGGATGATTTCATCCCGCCAGACATCGACACGACTTACAGGAATTTTAACGTGCAGACTTGTGTGACTTCTGACTGCGCAAACTGAAGATCCCACGGCAGTTGAAAATCGTGAAGAGCAGGACACTCGCCCGACTGCCCCAGTATAAAACATTGGAGAGATAGGTTGATTTCCCAGGACCCACCCCTTGAAGGCCAGCTAGCCTTCTTGACTTTCAAAAATCTTGGTGGCGCTGCACTGCGGCGACGCCCTGGGGGTTTAAGCTTTGGCAGGTCTGTACCTATTTTGACCAGGGAGAAATAGGGAAAAAATCACCCTTAAACCACTGGGGGTGTGTGTGGGGGGGGGGGGGGGGGGGGGCTGCGTACTCAGAGTGGATCGAACCTCAGACCTTCCGGTTGGAAGTCTGATGTCTCACACATTTGACTGCTACGCCCATTAATCAGTTTTGGTAATGTGATAATAGTGTGTGAATGTGAGATAATATTGTGTGTGGTGTGGTGTGTGTTGTGTATTTGGTGTGTATGTTGTGGTATGTGATGGTGAGATGTGATGTGTGTTATGGTGTATAAAAGTGAGATGTGATGTGGTGTGATGTGTCGTGTGTGATATGGTGTGTGATGTGGTGTGTGATGTGATGTGTCGTGTGTGATATGGTGTGTGATGTGGTGTGTGATGTGGTGTGTCGTGTTTGATATGGTGTGTGATGTGGTGTGTTTTGTGTGCCGTGTGTGATATGGTGTGTGATGTGGTGTGTGATGTTGTGTGTCGTGGGTGATGTGGTGTGTAATGTGGTGTGTCGTGTGTGATATGGTGTGTGATGTGGTGTGTGATGTGATGTGTCGTGTGTGATATGGTGTATGATGTGGTGTCGTGTTTGATATGGTGTGTGGTGATGTGTGTTATGTGTGTCGTGTGTGATATGGTGTGTGATGTAGTGTGTGATGTTGTGTGTCGTGTGTGATGTGGAGTGTGATGTGGTGTGTCGTGTGTGATATGGTGTGTGATGTAATGTATGATGTGGTGTGTCGTGTGTGATATGGGGTGTGATGTGTATGTTGTAGTGTATGATATATTTGTTGTGGTGTTGTGAGGCGTGATGTATAGTGTTTGATGTGTTTTGTGATGTGTATATTGTGGTGTGTGAAGGTGAGATGTGATGTATAGTGTGTGTGTGTAGTGTGTCTGATGTGGTGTGTGATACGTATGTTGTAGTGTGTAGTGTGTGAAACGTGATGTACATGTATAGTGTGTGTGTAGTGTTTGTGTGTAGTGTGTCTGATGTGGTGTGTGATACGTATGTTGTAGTGTGTAGTGTGTGAAACGTGATGTATAGTGTGTGATGTGTATTTTGTGGTGTGTGAAGGTGAGATGTGATGTATAGTATGTGATGTGTGTTTATGATGTGTTTGTGAAGTGTGAAGGTGAGATGTGTGTAATGTTGTGTATAATGTGTGTGTGATGAGGTGTATAGTGTGTGAGATGTGTGTGTGTGATGTGATGTGTAGTGTGTGTGGTGTGGAGTGTGATGTGTATAATGTGGATTGTGATTGTGAGGTGTGGTGTGTAGTTTGTGAGATGTGATGTGTAATGTGTGAGATATGATGTGTGGTGTGGTGTCATGTGGTGCGTGATATGTGTGATGTGGAGTATGATGTGGTGTGTTGTATGTTGTGTAATGATTCTTGTCTGTACGAAAACTGCGATTGACTTTGCAGTTTGTTCAACAGGGATCCATCACACACAGATAATTCCATATGCGCTCTACCCAAATCTGCCAGCAATTATCCGACAGACTCCCTGAGACTACGCAAAACCCTATGCGCTGGCAATATCTTGAAATGGGGGAAGGGGGAAGGGAGGTGGGGAACAGTGGAAGAAGGGACCTATCAAACACTAAGCTGACACCACCAGAATGATGAAACATTAAGATGGGCAGCCAACAGGCCAGAAGACCTATCAAACACTAAGCTGACACCACCAGAATGATGAAACATTAAGATGGCAGCAAACAGGCCAGTGGACCTATGAAACACTAAGCTGACACCACCAGAATGATGAAAACATTAAGATGGGCAGCGAACAGGCCAGTGGACCTATCAAACAGTAAGCTGACACCACCAGAATGATGAAAACATTAAGATGGGCAGCAAACAGGCCAGTGGACCTATCAAACAGTAAGCTGACACCACCAGAATGATGAAAACATTAAGATGGGCAGCCAACAGGCCAGTGGACCTATCAAACAGTAAGCTGACACCACCAGAATGATGGAAACATTAAGATGGGCAGCCAACAGGCCAGTGGACCTATCAAACACTAAGCTGACACCACCAGAAAGATGAAAACATTAAGATGGGCAGCCAACAGGCCAGTGGACCTATCAAACACTAAGCTGACACCACCAGAATGATGAAAACATTACGATGGGCAGCCAACAGGCCAGTGGACCTATCAAACACTAAGCTGACACCACCAGAATGATGGAAACATTAAGATGGGCAGCCAACAGGCCAGTGGACCTATCAAACAGTAAGCTGACACCACCAGAATGATGACAACATTAAGATGGGCAGCCAACAGGCCAGTGGACCTATGAAACACTAAGCTGACACCACCAGAATGATGGAAACATTAAGATGGGCAGCCAACAGGCCAGTGGACCTATCAAACACTAAGCTGACACCACCAGAATGATGGAAACATTAAGATGGGCAGCCAACAGGCCAGTGGACCTATCAAACACTAAGCTGACACCACCAGAATGATGGAAACATTAAGATGGGCAGCCAACAGGCCAGTGTTTTGATGTTGCGGGCTGGGGTTGAACTCGAGATATCAGATCTTGAATCTGAATCTCTATCTAAAGAACGAACCAGCCCCCTGTGAATAGAGAAAGATTATGTTAAACGTTTGTGTTAAGTGTTGATGGGTTGTTGGACGTGATGCTGTTGTTGTCTTATGAAATCTGTGTTTGTGATGGAGTGTGTTGATAGGTTGTGGGGGATATATTTCACGTGGCAAATCCACTGTGACGAAAGGAATGAATATGCACATGAATATGAATACGAATATGAATATGAATACGAACATGAATACGAATATGAATACGAATATGAATGCGAGTATGAATGCAAATATGAATACGAATACGAATATGATTACGAATGCGAATATGGATACGAATATGAATGCGAGTACGAATACTTATATGAATATGATTACGAATGCGAATATGGATACGAATGCGAATATGGATACGAATATGAATACGATTACGCATATGAATACGATTACGCATATGAATGCGAATATGGATACGAATGCGAATATGGATACGAATATGAATACGAATACGAATACGAATATGAATATGAATACGAATGTGAATATGAATATGAAAAGAACCAGGCAACTCACGTGAAGCTTGCTGAGCGTGGTTTCCATCTACACACCTTTGGGTTAAGGGCCCAAAACGTTTCTTCTGAGCCACTCTGTTTCTCTGTAATATGATGTGTGTGTGTGTGTGTGTGTGTGTGTGTGTATGTGTGTGTGTGTGTGTGTGTGTGTGTGTGCGTGTGTGTGTATGTGTGTGTGTGTGTGTGTGAGTGTGTGTGTATGTGTTTGAGTGCGCGCGCGCGTGTGTGTGTGTGTAGTGTGTATGTGTGTGTGTACCAATGTATACAGTGTATCGGTATACATGCTAAATGTTGTAATTTGCATGATATTAAAATGCTGTATTAAGATGGGGATGTGCGTGCGTGTGTGTGTTTGTGTGTGTGTGTGTGTATGCGTGTGTGTGTATGGTGTGTGTGTGTGCGCGCGTGTGTGTGTATATGTAGTATGTATGTGTGTGTACCAATGTATACAGTGTATCGGTATACATGCTAAATGTTGTAATATGCATGATATTAAAATGCTGTATTAAAATTAGAATGTGTGCGTGTGTGTATGCGTGTGTGTGTGTGTGTGTGTGTGTGTGTGTTTATGCGTGCATGTGTGTACACAGTTGTGGAGTATATCGGAATATACGCAAGAGTGTTGTATATTATGCATGATATTAAAATGCAGTCTGAAAACTATGTGTGTGTGTGTGTGTGTCAGAGAGAGAGAGAGATTGTTCTGCAAACTGTTAACGACCACTGATGAAAGAGAGAGGCCGAGAGAGAAAGAGAGACAGACAGACAAACAGTCAGACAAGGACAGAGAGAAAAGGAGAGAGATTGTTCTGCAAGACTGTCGACGATCAGTGATGAAAGAGAGAGGCCGAGAGAGAGACGGACAGACAGACAGACAGACAAAGACAGACAGAGAGAAAAGGAGAGAGATTGTTCTGCAAACTGTCGACGATCAGTGATGAAAGAGAGAGGCCGAGAGAGAGACGGACAGACAGACAGACAGACAAAGACAGACAGAGAGAAAAGGAGAGAGATTGTTCTGCAAACTGTCGACGATCAGTGATGAAAGAGAGAGGCGAGAGAGAGACGGACAGACAGACAGACAGACAGACAGACAAAGACAGAGAGAAAAGGAGAGAGATTGTTCTGCAGACTGTCGACGACCAGTGATGAAAGAGAGAGGCCGAAAGAGAGACGGACAGACAGACAGACAGACAGACAGACAAAGACAGACAGAGAGAAAAGGAGAGAGATTGTTCTGCAGACTGTCGACGATTAGTGATGAAAGAGAGAGGCCGAGAGAGAGACAGACACACAGACACACAGACAGACAAAGACAGAGAGAAAAGGAGAGAGATTGTTCTGCAGACTGTCGACGATTAGTGATGAAAGAGAGAGGTCGAGAGAGAAAGACAGACAGACAGACAGAGACAGACAGAGAGAAAAGGAGAGAGATTGTTCTGCAGACTGTCGACGATCAGTGATGAAAGAGAGAGGCCGAGAGAGAGACAGACAGACAGAGAAACAGACAAAGACAGACAGAGAGAAAAGGAGAGAGATTGTTCTGCAAACTGTCGACGAATACTGATAAAAGAGAGAGGCCGAGACACAGACAGACAGACAAAGACAGACATGGAGAAAAGGTGAG
>CM060315.1:9726701-9729201 GCA_030674185.1 Monoplex corrugatus | reverse complement strand
AGACGGTCTTGGCAGTCCAGATGATCGTGTGACGTGCCCGTACCACCTCAGTTTGCGTCTTTTCATTGAAGTCAGGAGGTCTTCATACGGCCCGATGGCGTTTTCGATTCGGGTAAATAATCAGCCAGACACAAAACAAGATTATCTTTACACAAAAACACTCAAACAAGCACAACATGGACAGTAGGATAAAGAGGAGAGAGGAGAAAGAGGTGAGACTGATACAGTAACAATAGTGTTTGAAGAGATGAGTTTTTAAAGCTCTCTCAAAGGACGACAGGGATTATACATGACGATTATCTGAGGGAAGAGAGTTCCATTTTTATGGAACATCAATGGCACTTACTCTCAACCTGCATACCTGACCTGTGGTGTTCCACAAGGATCTGTCCTTGGCCCTGTTCTTTTCACTCTTTACACCTCCCCCCTGTCCACCATCATCAACTCCCACTCTATAAAACACCACTTCTATGCTGATGACACCCAACTTCAAGACAGTGACTCACCTGATAATATACAGCGCCTGAGACTCGCACCACTGAGTGTTACTCGGACATTAAGAACTGGATGACACACAATAAACTTCAGCTTAATGACGACAAGACAGAAGCTATCCTCATTGGCACCCGTCAGAAACTTTCTCAGCTGCCTCCTCTTTCTCTCCCATTATGTAACACATCAGTCCCAATTTCTGATTCAGCTAAAAACCTTGGTGTTTGCATTGACTCTACCCTCTCCATGAACAACTTTGTTTCTCAAACTGCCAGATATTGCTACTATCATCTCCATCGTATAAGGCTGATCAGGAAGTATCTCTCTGTCGAAACAACTGCAAAACTCGTTCTCTCCTTCATAATGTCTCGCATTGACTATTGCAATTCACTCCTGTCTGGTCTTCCTGCCTCCACCATTCACATCCTACAGCGCATTCAAAACAATGCTGTACGCCTTGTACTCAAAAAGAAAAAAGCTGACCACATATCTCCTCTCCTGGCACAACTTCACTGGCTCCCTGTATCAAAGCGCATACAATACAAACTAGACACCATGTGCTACAAAAGCCTCAATAACGCAGCCCCCGATTACCTGTCAAGCCTACTTGAGATCTATGTTCCCTCACGTACCCTCCGCTCTGCTTCCGATCCTCTGACTTTTCGCTTTCCACGCACTAAGCTCAATACCTATGGTCCACGAGCCTTCTCTGTTTCTGGTCCACTCTCCTGGAACAAACTTCCTCTCTCAGTCCGTCAGCAACCTACTTTTTCTCCTTCAAGTCCACTCTCAAAACCCACCTTTTCTCCTCTGCATAAAATCCTAACCTCACTCAACCCCCCCTCCCCCCTCTGCAGCCTGTCTCCGCTCGGAGGGGAATCACATGGTTATAATATATAATTGTATATGCTATGCTCTCTATAATTTTCCATTGCTTTTATTCTTGCTTTTATATTGCTTTTATTCTTTCTCCCCATTTATAGCCATGCGTGTGTGTGTGTGTGTGTGTGTGTGTGTGTGTGTGTGTGTGTGTGTGTGTGTGTGTGTGTGTGTGTGTGTGTGCGAGTGTGTGCGTGCGTGCGTGCGTGCGTGCGTGTGTGTCTGCTTCAGCTCTTAGATTTGATTTTATCAAGATTTTGCGCTATATAAATATTGTAATTATTGTAATTATTATAATAAGGAAATTAAAAACTATTTGAGTTCTTATTGACTGCTTTAATCGTGTACATGATTCTTTTGACAGCTATTGTATTATGATTATGATTATGATTACGATCTCGATTACGGTTATGATTGTGATTACGACGATGAATGTGATTATGATTATGACGATAATGATAGCGACAACGACGACGATGATGACAACAACAACGATGATGATGGTGAGCAGGAGGTGGAGGAGGAAGAGGAGAAGGATGTTGATGATGATGATGATGATGATGATGATGACTAGGACGACGACGATGATGACGACGACGACGATGATGATAATGATGATGATGATGATGATTGTAAATATTATCATTGTCATTTGGGTGGAGCACATATGGAATTGTCCGAATGCGATGAATCCGTCTTGAACAAACTCCAAACCCCACAACACAGTACAATGCACAATGATTTTGCAAACAGCCCAGAGGATAATCATCATCATGTGCCCTGCCGCATGGCGTTGGCGATCATGGCCCTCCATACGAATCTATGTCTTTTGTCGCTGAAAGTACATCTCCCACTCTCTCTGTCCTCATCCACTCCGCGAATACGTCCAATATTTTCTCCCTGGGTCTAGCCGGTGCTCTTCTTCCTTCCAGCTTTCCTGTTGTGATTAGGTGCTCTAATTTCTCTTGCCTCATAAAATGTCCTATAAATGTTGCTTGTCTTTTCCCATAGCCAGAATGTCTTAGATGATGTAAACCTTGAACAAGATCATAGTGACATTACCGGTGTCGACTTCACCCCTACTACTCAGTCCCACTAGATAACATCGGTAGGCGTGTCCTTAACTCTG
>CM060315.1:9704201-9719201 GCA_030674185.1 Monoplex corrugatus | reverse complement strand
ACAAAAAAACAAACAAACAGCAACAACAAACAAACAAACACCAACAACAAACAGACAAACAAACAGCAACAACAATAACTAAAATCTAAATCTGTATAAATTAAATGACTTTATATTGTTTAAAAACATACAACAGACTAGTAGATATGACGTATGTATATAAGTTTTGCTCGATCCATTGTACATAAATCTTGTTCAGTTTTTGTGAATGATGTTGTCATAATGTTCAGCAATCATTGTCTTTATTTGTGTTTTGTCAAAAAAAATGAATCAAAAACAAGTTTGAAAAAAAAAACAACGTTTTTGTTTTGCTAGCATGGTTAACAATGCAAGATGCTGGAAGACAGGGTGCGGGAGTCAAAGGGTTAATATGTACAAAGAGACACGTGACGAGGCCTGTCGTGACATTTAACAGTCAATGGAGTCGCCGGAATTATTCAGGTCACCTTATCACACGTAAACAAGTCCCACCCCCCACCCCCACCCCCCACACTCACTCTTTCAGTAAGGTCAAGGTCGGTTTCACTGAATGACAAGGTCAGGACTTGAAAACTGTTATCTTAAAAAAGAAAAGAAAAAAGAAAAAGAAAAAAGAAAAAAAAATGGCGATATCTTCCCCGCCTTTGTTAGTCTAGATATTCTCTTACTGCTATTTTTGTTTAAACCCCCAGCGGACTGCGTGGAGCCATAACAGGGCTATAACCTTTTTTTCTTTTTTTTCAAAATACACACAATACTCCAACAAGAAAAAAAGAGAAAAAAATTTAAATATACACACATATCAATGCATTCAGGCACATAATCTAAGGAAATGCCCGGGGCGTTGACCACTCCGTCCAATTTATTATACAGGGGATTTCAAAAATACCATACCTGAATCCAAAAAAAATAAACTATGGACACTAAAACATATATAAAAACGGGCCTAAATTACTCAAATTGCTTCCGCATATCTCATTTCCCTAGAGATAAATATGCACTTAATACATGTACCCAATTATCATTCCTAAGAGAAAGTATGCAAGATTTTGTAGAATACATACAGGTGAATGGACCATTAAGGCAGAAAATGATAGGTAGAAATGACAGAAAGCAAAGGAACAAGGTAGAAACAGAGAAAATGACAGAAAAGAGGAAATTTCTAGCACAGGATTTCCAGAAGGTGGGGGGATACTATTTTCTGAAAGATCCCCCGGCGGGCCTCAGTAGCTCAGTTGGTTGAGCATCTGATTCACACACTAATGGTTGTGGGTTCGAATCCCGGGGTGCGCTACATTAAAACTGGCCTTCTCACTGTCCCATTTTAACATCATTGTTGTTCTGGTGGTGTCAATATAGGATTAGATAAGTCCCCCCTTCCCCCACTTCCCTGGGATGGTTATCCCCGGCCGGCAGCCATATCACCTGAGGTGGGTGTCGACGTAAAAACTGAACCAAGTCAATCAATCAGTCAGCATCCCCACCAGTGGGGACGTCTAGCTTTTCAAATTAAAAGATGTTTGTGATCTAAGATGTGTTTAGAGGCTCTCATCTATATAAAAAAGAAAGAAAAAACAAAACACACACAAAAACTCATCTTCTTGTTCAGTTCTGTTGTCGGTGGGTGTAAGCACGCACAAATAGCCGACACACACTGACCCACATGAACATACATGCTCACGAGCGCGCGCGCGCGCACACACAAACACACACACACACACACACACACATACACACGCACAAAACACACGTGCGCACACAAACACATACACACACACATCCGTCTAAAGAACACACACACATGTTTTGTTTATTTGTTTGTTTGTTTGTTTGTTTGTTTGTTTGTTTGTTTGGTTTGGTTTGGTTTGGTTTGGTTCATGTGTTTGCTTGCTTGCTCGCTTACTTGTTTGCTTGTCTGTTTGTGTGTTTTACTTGTTTATTTGATTACTTATCTGTCTGTCTGTCTGTCTGTCTGTCTGTCTGTCTGTCTGTCTGTCTGTACGTCTGTACGTCTGTCTGTCTGTCTGTACGTCTGTCTGTCTGTCTGTACGTCTGTACGTCTGTCTGTCTGTCTGTACGTCTGTACGTCTGTCTGTCTGTACGTCTGTCTGTCTGTCTGTCTGTCTGTCTACACGTCTGTCTGTGTGTATGTATGTATGTATGTATGTATGTATGTACGTCTGTACGTCTGTCTGTCTGTACGTCTGTACGTCTGTATGTATGTCTGTCTGTCTGTCTGTTGGTTGGTTGGTTGGTTGGTTGGTTGGTTGATTGGTTGGTTAGTGGTTGGTTGGTTGGTTGGTTGGTTGGTTGGTTGGTTGGTTGGTTGGTTGGTTGGTTGGTTGGTTGGATGATTGACTGGTTGGTTGGATGGTTGATTGGTTGCTTGCTTGCTTGCTTGCTTGCTTGGTTTCGTGGGCTGATTCGCTATTATGGTAGCGTCATGGACTCAAGATCTGATATCTCGTGTTCCATCCCATCTAGCATCATCAAAAACTGGTCCCTTTATCGCCCATTTTAACCATTTGACTCCCCCTCACTCTGCCTACCAGCTTTCTGCATTGCCAGCCATGACAGCAAAGCAAAAACTTAACCCTTTCAATACCCCACCCATCCACCACCTTCTTACTAGAAGCTGATGGATCGGGTGGGGGGCTGAAAGGGTTAAGTTTTTGCAGCTAGTGCATAGGGTGTGGGAGTCAAAGAATTAATGTTTCCATCATTCTAATGGTGTCAGCATAGTGTTTCATCATAAGTCTGTTCTCGTCCCTCTCTGCCTCCTTCACCATTTCAAGACTTTGCCTGCGCATTTTCCTTTGACTCCCTCAAAGGAGAGAAGAGTGGCAGAATGGTTCAGACGATCGCCTGCCAATAACCAAACTCGAGGTTCCAGGGTTCGTTCCCTGTAGAGGCTAAAGGCGTCGAATCTTTTCTTCAGTTTGACCGGAAAATCAAACTAAACATCTAGTCCTTCAAAAGGGGACGAAAAACGAGTCGGACCCGTGTGCCTTCTGGCTGCGCACGCTAAAGATCCCACGGCATTTGAAAATCGTGAAGAGCAGGGCATTGCCCAGCTGCCTTGGTAAAAAACATTGGAAAGACAGGTTGATTTCCCAGGTCCCACCCCTTGAAAAACAATTAGCCTTCTTGCCTTTCTGAAGTCTTGGTTTTAAAAAAAAATATGAATATGAAATTGAAACGAGGGAGAGGGGATGGGCGCCGCCCTCGTGGTGCTGTCCCCGAGGAAAAGTTGAGGTCTCTGCCACCTCACTTGTTTAAGACCTCAAGGTTATGGGACTATCTAGGTAGGACGTCAAGACCTGGCTAGCTCGTGGGTGTATGTGCAGGCTTAAGGCTTGTGCCGTGATCATTATGCATCTTCTCCATCACATGGCACCTGTGACGTTAGTGCATATGGAATTCATTCCGAGCGCGGAGATGTCATCTTGAAAAATTGAAAATGAAACTGAGACTGCCAGTGCATAAGGTTTTGTGCAGGATGAGGGAATCTGTCAGATAATTCTTGGCGGATTTGAATGGAGCGCGTAAGAAACTGCCCGAGTGCGATTTATGCCTCCTGAACAAACTCCAAAAGGAAAGCTCCAGTTGGGCAGCCGGTTAGAGAATATCAAACAGCGCAGGGGAAAGTACCCCATGCCTGCAGCAGGAAGGGTTAAAAGATCAGTTAGTTCCCTTGACATGTATGTATGTATGTATGTATGTATGTATGTATGTATGTATTGTATGTATGTTTGTATGTATGTATATATGCATGCATGTATGCATGTATCTATGTGTGTATGTATGTATATACACACACACACACACACACACACACGCACGCACACGCACACGCACAAAGAAACAAGCAAACAAACAAAGAAATAGTGTCAGTACCTCAGTCTGGCTTAAAATTTGTCCTTTCTTCCTTCACTGAACTCTCTCTCTCCTCTCTCTCTCTCTCTCTCTCTCTCTCTCTCCTCTCTCTCTCTCTCTCTCTCTCTCTCTCTCTCTCTCCAGGAAAAGCTTTTCTCTCGAAATCCAGGGTACACCATCATGGAAGACTTTGGTACCAATTCTTGTGTTAGTACAGGCGTTCGACAAAGTCGTTGGTGCAGACAGCGAGTAAGTACAGGCTTGGTGTCCAAGGTTGTCATAGCCGAGGGGTGGCAATGGGGACAAGCTCCCATTGTCTATAAAATGCCCCTCACGGCGCGCGTCTCCAACAGCCTCTGACAACTAAGTCCAGCTCCTAGCCTGCTCGTGTGGCTTAGATATAAGCCCGGCGGAACTGCTACTACTGATAGGAGAAGGGGTGAAGGCGGGTTACTGGCGCCTGAAAACCAGTGCTTTGGGTAGATGGGGCTCATCAGTCTGGGAAGACAGCTCATCTAAGAGAAGGAAAACTCTGATTTCAAACCTCCGCTGCCTTGCGGCCATACCCACTCATAGGAAAGGCTTCGGGAGTCAACCCTGAGGAAAAATCCGGAGCCGGAGTCCCCAAGGCAGTCCGAGGCTGTATACAGCAACGTTCTGGCAACTCCTGCGACGGCACTGGAACCATGTGTATCGGCGCTTGCCTTTCCAATGGACCATTCCAGCGACGTGGAGAGGGGGGGTCTGCTGCATGGGTAACAGCTTGCCCTCCACACTTACTTACCCAGGCCTTGCGCTCTGGAGAGGTCACTCCAGCTTCGCTTTGTAGCGTCGACTAAACACGGGAAGTAGCAGTTTACCGGTTTTAAGTCTGCATACTCAATTGGCGTAGAGTCAGACGCCAGGGGCTGCTTCCGACGGTGGGAGAGGTCATCGCATCTCACTGGGCAGCTACCGCCCGCCTTAAGCTGGGCAGCCCCCAGCCAGTAAGGTGCTGCCCCGCCACGGTCCGTTAGCCTCACTGGGTGCGTGGGGTTTAGGGTGAAAACCGACAAGCGGATCGACAACTGTGCACCAGGCAACAGAAAAACGAAAACTCCCGCCCTGAAATTGGGCACATGGAACGTAAGGACAATGACACCAGGCTTTTCTGACGATCTGCAAGAAGTAAATGATGCTCGCAAGACAGCCGTCATCGACAGAGAACTGAGCAGACTGCAGATGGACATCGTCGCCCTTCAAGAAACCAGGCTCCCAGAAACAGGATCTGTGAGGGAGAGAGACTTCACCCTGTTCTGGCAGGGCAAACCATCAGACGAGGTCAGAGAACACGGCGTGGGATTCGCAGTTAGAAATAGATTATTGGGATCCATAACCCCGCCAGCAGAAGGAACAGAGCGAATCCTGTCTCTCCGACTCCAAACTACCTCAGGACCAGTCAGTCTAATCAGTGCCTACGCACCAACTTTGGCATCCACAGCAGAAGCAAAAGACAAGTTTTATGACGACCTCAGTGCTGCTATAAGGAGAATTCCTGACAGAGAACTACTGTTCATCGCCGGCGATTTCAACGCCAGAGTGGGTGTCGATTACAATTCCTGGCCCACCTGCTTGGGTCAGTTCGGCACTGGGAAAATGAACGAGAATGGCCAGCGCCTGCTAGAGCTCTGTTGTCATTATGGGTTGTGCGTCAGTAACACCTTCTTCAACACGAAGCCTCAGCATCGAGTCTCCTGGAGACACCCGCGATCCAAACACTGGCACCAGCTCGACCTGATCCTCACCAGACGTGTCAACCTTTCTAGCATCAAGATCACTCGCAGCTACCAGAGCGCCGATTGTGACACTGACCACTCTTTGGTGTGCAGCAATGTGAAGCTCCGCGCGAAGAGACTGCACCGTACGAGAAAGGAGGGCCGACCTCGCATTGACACCAGCAAAACACGCGATCAAAGAAAAGTGGAGGAGTTTGCGCGTGTGTTGGAGGATTCTCTCCCTGGCCCACCCACTGCAAACGCCCAAGACCGATGGGAACACTTCAGAGATGCTGTCTACAATGCCGCCATGTCTACATTTGGCAAAAAGACCAGCAAGTCAGCTGATTGGTTCGAAGCCCACTCAGAAGAAATGACACCAGTCATCGAGGCCAAGAGAAACGCCTTGACAGCATACAAAAGCAATCCCAGTGAGCAGAACCTCCAGGTTCTCCGCGCTGCTCGCAGCAAAGTCCAGCAGTGTGCCAGACAATGCGCCAATGGCTATTGGCTTCAGCTTTGCTCCCAGATTCAGATTGCGGCTGACACAGGCAACATCAAGGCGATGTATGAAGGCATCAAGCAGGCATTGGGCCCAACGCAAAAGAAAACTGCCCCTTTGAAATCAGCTACAGGGGAGGTGATTCAAGACAGAGAACAACAGATGGAGCGGTGGGTAGAACACTACACTGAGCTATATGCAAGGGAAACTGTAGTCTCAGAAGACGCCCTGAATGCCATAGAGTGCCTACCAGAGCTGGAAGAGCTTGACAGAGAACCAACCATAGATGAGCTCAGCGAAGCCCTGGACTCTCTTGCCTCTGGCAAGGCACCAGGGAAAGACGGTATTCCCGCCGAAGTACTGAAGTGCTGCAAAGAGACACTCATCACCGTGTTGCATGAAATCCTCTGCCTCTGTTGGAGTGAAGGCGAAGTACCACAAGACATGAGGGATGCTAACGTCGTCACACTGTACAAAAACAAAGGTGACAGAAGCGATTGCAATAATTATCGCGGCATATCCCTCCTCAGTATCGTTGGGAAAGTCTTCGCACGAGTAGTACTGAAGAGGCTCCAGGTACTCGCAGAGCAAGTCTACCCTGAATCGCAGTGCGGGTTCCGTGCCAACAGATCCACTATAGACATGATCTTCTCCCTCAAACAACTTCAGGAGAAATGCAGGGAGCAAAGGCAGCCACTCTTCGTTGCCTTCATAGACCTCACAAAGGCCTTCGATCTGGTCAGTAGGGATGGCCTCTTCAAAATCCTTCCCCAAATTGGATGTCCACCCAAACTTCTCAGCATCATCAGATCCTTCCACGAAGACATGAAAGGCACTGTCGTCTTTGACGGCTCAACATCAGCTGCCTTCAACATACGGAGCGGAGTGAAACAGGGTTGCGTCCTGGCTCCCACCCTGTTTGGAATCTTTTTTGCTGTGATGCTGAAACACGCATTCGGTCCTGCAGCTGAAGGCATATACCTCCGAACCAGGACAGACGGTAAGCTCTTCAACCTCTCCAGACTAAGAGCCAAGACCAAAGTCCAGCTGAGGTGCCTGCGTGACTTCATCTTTGCAGACGACGCGGCAGTAACCGCCCACTCAGCTGAGGACCTACAGCAGCTCATGACTCGCTTCAGCGATGCCTGCCAAAACTTCGGGCTTACCATAAGCTTGAAGAAAACACAGGTCATGGGACAGGATGTTGACTCTCCCCCAGCCATCAGCATCAATGACCATGAACTGGATGTCGTCCATGACTTTGTTTATCTGGGCTCAACAATCTCAGACACCCTCTCACTTGACATAGAGCTCAACAGGCGCATCGGCAAGGCAGCTACCACCATGACCAGACTGACGAAGAAAGCATGGAACAACAGCAAGCTGACTGAGCACACAAAAATCCAGATCTACAGAGCCTGCGTCGTGAGCACCCTCCTGTATGGCAGCGAGTCCTGGACTTTGCGTGCCCGACAAGAGCAAAAGCTCAATGCTTTTCACATGCGTAGCCTCCGACGCATTCTAAACATCACCTGGCAGGACAAGGTCCCGAACAACACTGTCCTGGAAAGAGCTGGATGCACCAGCATGTACACGCTGCTGAAACAGAGACGCATGCGCTGGCTTGGCCATGCCGTGCGCATGGACGACGGACGAATCCCCAAAGACCTCCTCTACGGAGAACTGGTGCAGGGAAAACGTCCCACAGGCAGACCACAGCTGCGATTCAAAGACGTGTGCAAGAGGGACCTAAAAGCCTTGAATATCGACAAAGACAACTGGGAAGCAACAGCCCTTGAACGGTCAGCCTGGAGACAGACTGTGCAGAAAGGTCTCTCCAAGTTCGAAGAGACACTCGCTCAGCGGCACGAGGAAAAGAGAACGAGAAGAAAGGCTGCAGCCCAGGCAGACAGACCAGCGTCAGACTTCATCTGTGCCCTCTGCCACAGGGACTGTCATTCCCGCGTCGGACTGGCCAGCCACACCCGGCGCTGCACCAGAATAGGCACCCAGAGCGCAACTCCATAGTCTTCCGAGACTGAAGGACGCCTATGATGATACAGATATCCAGTAAACATACACTTAAAATCACATGATCATACTGATAGAGACAGTGATGACAATAACGGTAGCGTTTCGTACACTGACGATGATCATGGCGAGAAAGACGAAAATAAAATCGATGTGACTGATGATGACTTATCAGTTGTCACAGACGAGGTTCAGGGTCAGAAGATAGTAGAAAAAGACAATACTGAAATTGAAGCACCAAATGGTATTACAGATGTAAGAGACGATGTTAGTGCCGCACAATATGATGAGCAAAACGATAGTGACCTAGTCGAGGTTAGTCGTGAAGACACTGACAAAACAATGACACAAGTCAGTACAGCACATAGGGCTGACACAGACAGTCAGATGGACACATTGACGAGTCCACTAGGCACACGCAAGCAGCACCTGTAGAACCTCAGCAGGGTTCTGCAGAGAAAGAACAGGACAGTGGTCCATGTTCACCGAAACAGCAGCGGTCAAAACGTACTGCCCCTCCTAAAAAGAGAAGCAGACAGATGCGCAGTACAACAGACAGGTCAGGCAGTCAGACCAGTATTCTGGACACTATGACAAGAACAGCTGCTGATAGCTCAAAAGGCGATAAAAGTATGCAGTGTAAGTCCAAAGCTAGCTCTAGTGGTGCCTCAGGCACCGATAAATAGGACATCGGCCGGGCCACTACAGCAAGCAGTAAAAACAAAAGGATAAGTTCTTTACCAGGATCCCAAAATGTGGACGGATCCCAAATGAGATCGTGTCCATCAGTGGTGAATTTACATGTTCATAATGTTAATAATCCACAGATTAAATTTCTCACTTATAATGTGAATGGATTATTACCGAAACTGGATGATGAGGATTTCATTAATTTCATTTCGCAGCATGATTTCATTTGTTTCACTGAAACCTTTATAGCGAATGATTTTGATTCATCTTTGTTTCAAGAGTTTGTTGTATTTACACTAAAAGCAAATAAACTGTCTCATCAAGGAAGGTATTCCTGCGGAATAATGATTATGGTAAGAAAATCTTTAGAATCAACAAAGATTTGTTTTCAACAAATAAACCTATAATGTTTGTATGTACATATATTCCACCTCATGATTCCCCATACTGGAATAATCAGCATGATGGGTTTGGTATGGAAGTGTTGGAACAATGTTTGTTAGATTTACAAGTTTCGCACGACGACTTTTATGTTTTGCTGACTGGTGATTTAAATGCAAGAACAGCTGATGGTAATTACTGTTTATTTGGATATGACAGTGCCAGTGTTTTAACTGATCTTTCGGTTAACAGTGATTTTTTGAGACAGTGTCATGATTGCCGCACAAATGTTTTTGGAAACCAACTGCTCGAGCTATGCAGTATGTTTGACTGTATCATTTTAAATGGTCTGTGTAAACTGGACTTTGATGGTAGTTATACATACATTGGAGTTTCAGGGTCGAGTGTAGTTGACTATTTCATCGTATCATGTGATCTGTTTTCATCAGTTAAAATTGCTACATTAGATGTTGACAGTCTCACAGAATCAGATCATTTACCGGTTATAATGAAAGTGGAGCGAAAGCTTTAAACAGGAATAAAAGCGGAGGGAAAAGTATCAAAAAATAACATCACACAAAAGTTCATATGGCAAGAAAATAAGAAAGACGATTATACAAACAAATTACAAAGTAATTACATTCAGAGTAGATTTACATTGGCTTCGGATACTCTAGACACTAATGTAGATAACGCTTTAACCATATTTGTTGAATGTCTCAAAAAAGCTTGTGTTTGTATGTACAGAGAAGAGAAAAAAATCTGAATGGTTTGATGGTGAATGTGAGAAAGCAAAAGCAGAAAGCAGAAAAACTCTCAAACACTACAGAAAAACAAAAGATGAGGATGATAGAGTTGTGTATTGTGAAGCACGGAAGAAGTATAAAAAATTATTAAAGAATAAAAAACAGCAGTTTAATAAACAAAAAGCAGAATGCTTAGCCAGAAATATTTCAAATTCATCGCAGTTTTGGACTGAGTTAAGAAATATAGGGTATGGTACCAAAAACAAACTTACTAACAATATAAGTATTGATGAATGGTTCAGTCATTTTAAAAACGTATTTCAGGATAATAGATCAACAAATGATGAGCGCTGCATTGTCGAAGTAGATTTAAATGAATCAACAGAACACCCATTAAATTCTAAGATAACTACAGAAGAAGTCAGAGAATCCATCAGAAAATTGAAGATAGGTAAAGCCAGTGGAATAGACGGTGTTACAGCCGAGATGTTAAAAAATGGTAACACAAATATCCATAATTTTCTTTTGAAGCTGTTTAGCACTTTATTCCACCGAGGAATTTATCCTCAAGATTGGTCAAAAACTATTATCATACCAATATTTAAGAAAGGAGATCCTGATAAAGTGGACAATTACAGGGGTGTGTCGTTATTAAGCATTGTATCAAAATGTTACACATCAATAGTGAATACTAGATTGTATGCTTGGTTAGAAAACAATAATTTAATATCAGAAAGTCAGGCAGGTTTTAGGAAAAAATGCTCTACAGTGGATCAAATTTTCAGTCTGTACGCTTTGGTTCAGCAAACTATGTGCAAGAAAGGTAGAAAACTATATGTTGCTTTTGTAGACTTTAAGAAAGCCTTTGATTCGGTACAGCATGACAAACTCTTAAAGTGTATTCAAAATCAAGGAGTGAAATGGAAGTTTTTGGCTTCGCTAAAAGCAATGTATGAATCGTTATGCTCATGTATTCGGGCAAACTGGGAATTATCTGAAATATTCGATAACCCCATAGGCGTGAGACAAGGATGTGTCTTAAGCCCTACTTTATTTTCGGTATCAATAAATCAATTAGCCAATTTATGGATGAAAAGGGGCGACATGGCATCCAGTTAATGCCAGGTTTAATGGAAATATTCATTCTTCTTTTTGCAGATGATGTAGCCCTTCTGTCAACAACACCAAATGGTTTGCAAAACCAGTTAAGAGTCTTGCAGACATACTGTGCCAGCATGAAACTGGAAGTTAATCTTGAAAAAACTAAGGTTATGGTTTTCAGAAGAGGGGGCTTCTTAGGACGACATGAACAATGGTTTTACAAAGGGACAAAATTGGAAGTAGTTAGTAAATATTGTTATCTGGGTTTCAATTTCACGACAAGGATTAGCACCAAGGCCGGCACAGAACATTTGGTGACAAAAGGTAAAAAAGCAACTTTGCTATTAAACAGGACTTTTCAAAAATATAAAGACATGACTATAGAAACTTTCTTCAAGTTGTTTGATGCAAACATTCAACCTATTTTGTTGTATTCTTCTGAGATATGGGGACTTAACAGACTCGAGCATATAGAGAAAGTACATTTGGTATCGTGCAAAAGACTGTTGGGTGTTCCAGTCAGGACACCCAACAAGATGGTATATGGGGATTTGGGAAGATATCCTCTTTATGTCAACTCCTCAACTACCTGTCTTAGATATTGGTTTAAATTACTGGAAATGAATCCAAATAGGTTACCTTATAAGGCTTACCAAATGTTAGTGGAACTTGACAGGGTTGGGAAAGAATGCTGGGCTTCAAAAATAAGGGAAATTTTGTGTGAAACTGGATTTAATATCGTGTGGCTGCAACAAGGTGTTGGTGATGTAAAAGCCTTTTTGCGTGTATTTAAACAGAGACTTGTAGACTTAATATTCAAGAATGGTCTGGGTCACTCAGAGACAGAGATAGGTATGAAAGCTATAGACCATTTAAGACTATCTTTGAAAAAGAGAAGTATATTGACTCTATTGATATATACTGTTTCAGAGTTGCCCTTTCACAAATAAGGTTGAACGTTTTACCACTAAACAATAATATATATAGATACAGTGAATCTGATCAAGAAAAGGTGTGTCCATTTTGCAGGACAGTATCTGAAAACGAAGAACACTTATTATTTAGATGTTCCACTTACGCTGATCTCGGGCGAAAGTTTTAAAGGATTTAGTCAGCATGCCTATTTGCATACAGCTCCAATCAACAAATAGCCACCGAAGTCACAGCGTATCCAGATATGTTTTCCACGCCATGAATAGGAGAAAAAATTGTTAAAAGGAGAAGAAAAGTAAATAGTTATGTAGATACTAGCACTAGAATTTCAGACAATGTTTAATTTCAATTGTAAAGATAAAAAAATGTTTATTTGAATATGAAGGGGGTGCTCATATAGACACACATGTGCATATGTGCCTATGTATTCACGTTGACGTTGGTGTACTTATATGATAATATCTACATTATGTATATATGTGGATATATATGTATATATCTATGTGTATGAGTGATTATGTATGTGTGCGTGTATATAGATGTGTATATGTGTGTGTGTATGTGCGTATATACATAACCTTCAATTCAGTCTATGGCCTGAACCATTGCTGACCGCCGAAGATTGAGTTATCTCTGAACTATAAGATGCACGAAATGCTAAATATGCATTGAATGATCATTTGGTATTGTCTCATTGTCAATTGTTTTGGTAAAAGAGTGACTGATCTGCGATTAGTCTGATTAATTGACTGGCATTATGAATGTCTGTTTTTGCCAATTAACCGACTGTTTTGGGGTCGAATTGCTCTTATGTCATATATTTCTTGGTTCATTTCATTGTACATTAATTCCATTGATTGGTTTAGATACACTGATGAATAAATTGATAAACTGAACGCATGATTAGCTGACAACGGAATGAGTATCTAATTTGTTAATTGATGGGTGGCTCACCGACTGATCGATTTATAGAGTGATGGTTTTAGCTATTGATCGGTCAGTGATTGAATTATTGAATGTATGGATGATTGATTCGCGTTATTTGAAGTAACGATTGCAAATTGATATATCGAACTCAGTTAAATTCTAGGTTATCTGGTCGATTAAGTCACTGGGTGACTGATTAACTGGTTAAATGATTGATCGATTGATTGATTGAGTGAGTGAGTGATTACGTGAAGTGATTGTTACTGAAGTGATATCGATTGTACGGCTGGATGATGCATCTGACCCAGTCAATTGAAAGTTGATTTGTCAGTTAATTCACGGGCTGAATGGCGGATTATTTGATTGATCAATTGGTAAATCAGTTGATTGATTGGTTAATTGATTGGTTGACTGATTAATCGGTTGGTTGGTTGATAGATTGATGGATTGATTGTTTATGTCAAGTAGCTGTGGTTGAATGTATTGATCAACTGTATGATCACTGAAGGGTACAAGAAACGTCAGATCTGTGCACTAATTGAATGGTTTGTTTGTCTGATAGCCAGTTATTGTAAAATTGACAGTTGGATGAGTGATATAGATGCGGTTAATGACAAATATTCTTAGCTGGCCAGTTAAGGAATATGGACTAGAATATAAATGAAAGGACTATTGTAAATGCAAAGATGAATGTATCCCAGCTTATGTGACGGTAAACGACAGAAGGGGACAATGTGACAGAGTTCACTGCAGTTTGATAGTATATCTTTTATGAATGTATAAGAAAACCTGATCTCCTCCCCTCCCCTTCCCCATGCATGTATTGTGGCCTAAGGCCGATGTACAATACACATTTTCTGAGTTCTGAGTTCTGAGTTCTCTCTCTCTCCATATATATATGTATATATAATTTATATATATAACTTTTTTGTTCATTATTTCTTTTAACATCTACACACATGTACTTTTAAACAACCAATGAAATACGAAAAAAACAGGGGGGGGGGGGGGGAGACTGTGTGGGATGTTTCATTATATGTTGAAATTAAAACAGAAATTTTGTTTTTGTAATTGATTTGTTTTTGAAATTGTGTTTACATCAAATAAGTTCAAATACATCTACCACATTGAATATGATTACATACATAACTATATACACAAACAAACATATAAACATGCATACATACATACATACATACATACATACATACATACATACAAACAAACATGCATACATACATAATACATACATACATACATATATCTATCTCTCCCTCCCTCCTTCTCTTTCTCTCTCTCTCTCTCGTTCTCTCCCTCCTTCCCTCTCTCTCTCTCACTCTCTCACTCTCTCTGTCTCTCGCTCTCTATTTTTCTCTCTTTCTCTTCTGTCTCTCTCTCCCTCTCTTTCTCTCTCTCTCTCTCTCTTGCTCGCTCGCTCTCTCCCTCCCCCTCCTTCCCCCCTCTCTCTCTCAATCACTCACTCACTCTCTCTGTCTCTGTCTTTCTTTCTCTCTCTCGCTCTCTCTCTCTCTGTCTCTCTCTGTCTTTCTCTCTCTCTCTTTTCTCTCTGTCTGTCTCTCTTTCTCTCTCTCTTTTCTCTCTCTCTGTCTCTCTCTGTCTGTCTCTCTCTCTTTCTCTCTTTCTCTCTTTCTCTCTCTCTCTTTTCTCTCTCTGTGTCTCTCTCTCTTTCTCTCTCTCTCTTTTCTCTCCAATGATATCAGTTGATGATTAGTAAGTCATTCACCGAGAACAACAATACTGATACTGTAGACAAACAAGTTGACATTGTCACACAAAACCCATTAACAATGTCGGGTTACAACACGTAACACTTTGTCTCATTGACGTGTCGACCTTAAGAACAATGAAATGTCACTGTCAAGTGTCAGTTTCATCATCATCATCATCATCATGTGCCCTACCGCGTGGTGTTGGCGATCATGGCCCTCGACACGAATCTATCCCCTGTCGCAGCAAGTACATCTCCCACCCTCTCTGTCCTCAGCTACTCAGCAAGTATGTCAGTTTCAATGATATTAATCAAAGAACATAACTCTTGAGAGTCACGTAGGAATTATCT
>CM060315.1:9696701-9701701 GCA_030674185.1 Monoplex corrugatus | reverse complement strand
TGTCTGTCCATCTGTTTGTCTGCCTGTTATGTATGTATGCATGTGTATGTAGTTATCTATATAATCATATTAAATTTGGTAGGTGTATTTTAACTTTTTTGATGAAAACACAATTTTAATAACAAATCAATTACAAAAATAAAATTTCCCTGTTTGTTCTCTCAACATATAATGGTGCCTCCCACACAGCCTCTCCCCCCCCCCCCTCTTTATTTCATATTTCATTGGTTGTCTAAAAGTACACATGTGATTAGATGTTAAAAGAGATAACGATAAAAGCACACATTATGCATGTGGTTAGATGTTCAAAGAATTAGCGAACGAACAAATACATTATCTTTTTTAATCTATTTGTTATGTACATGCTCAAAGAAATAACAAGCAAACAAATTTTTTTTAATCTAGTTGTTATGTACATGGGAGAGGTCCAGTGGGAGATTTTCTGTCTTCCAGTCAAACTGCTGGGGTTCGAGTCTCTGTTGAAAAAAACTCTGTGTCTCCAACATCCAGACCATTCAGCTGTCAAGCTCGGCTCACGTTAAAGATCCCATGGCAGCAAAGGAGATGTCTCTTGCTGAATTCTGTAGAAAAATCTACTGTCATAGATAAACAGACAAGCACGCATACAGAAATATGACATGAGTAATGGGTGGCGCTACACTGCGGCGATGCACTCTCTTCATAGAGAGCAGCCCGAATTCCAAATGGTGAATGTATTGTTAGAAAAAATGAAACACCATACAATACAATACATTGCCATACATTGCAGTGCAATGTAATACAATACAATAAATACAATACAGCACAGTACAGCACAATACTACACACGATACAACACAGTACAATGAAGGAAACACAATACAATATAACTCAATACAACACAACATGTAAGACAGCACAATTACAATACAACATTATGGAATACAATAACCACAATAACACAACACAATACAATACAATGCATTGCAATACAATGCCGGCAACGTAATATGATATAGAACAACACAATACGAAACTGTACAGGTAACATAATATATACAATACAACACAATACAAAACCATACAATTTGAAACTTGTAAACACTAACATAATGCGATATAATACAACACAATACAAAATCATACAATTTGAAACTTGTAACATAACATAATGCATATAATACAACACAATACAAAATCATACAATTCAAATTGTAACACTTCATTTACTCAAGGATAGTACCTTTGGTCCTGGTAGATCTGTCTTACAATCAGTCCTTGCTACCTTGCATATACAGTGTCTCACCTGTCTCACCTGTCCGCGTCACCGGGTTCGGTGTTGGCCGCTGCACACCAGGATACCATCATCTCCCTCCAGGCCGTTCTGTCTTGACTTTTGTGGACAATTTCTTGAATATTTAGGCCACTGATGTTGGTTATGTTCTCGACGTATGTGATTGGAGGTCTGCCTTTCTTCTTTGTTGCCACTGTTTTCCCGTGAAAGATGGTTGCTATGAGGTCTGTGTTCTTGTTGCGTGACACATGGCCATGTATTTTAGTCTTCTCTTGTTGATGTCTGTTAGTAGTTTGCTGGTGGTATCAAGTTCTTCCAGGACACTTTCATTAGTTCTTGTCTGTCCATTTGACACGTAGTAGCCTCCGATAAAACCATATCTCTGCTGCCTCAATTCGTCTGCAATCAGTTTTTCTCAGAGTCCAGGCTTCGCGGCCACAAATCATGACTGGCCAGACCAAACATCCTAAAAGTCCAGCTTTCAGGCCATTTGGTATGCCTCTGTCTTTCCAGACGTTGTTGAGCTATATCACCTGCTGTCCTGCTATTCCAACTCCCATTTCGATGTCCTTGGAGCAGACTCCATTATCAATTTTCACAGAGCCAAGACATTTGAAATCCCCCAACATTTTCCAAAGGAACTTTGTTAATTAAGCAATGTAGGCATACAAATATTACAGAATACACATCACAGGACATCTTATCGTGCTTACGGTTGGAGAAGATAAAGCAGGGAAGAGAGAGAAGATGGCGCCTCACCATCGTGCTAGTCCTGAGAAAAGTTAAGGTCTCTACCACCTAACCCTCCCCAACGAAATCAGGGTTACGGGCAATCTTTTCTTTGTGTACACATGGAGGTGTTTGTTGATAAGTACACTGTTCATTGTCTTGAAGGCTGTTTTAGTTTGGCCAATTCTCTGTCTCTCTCTCTATCTTTCTGTCTCTGTCTGTCTCTGTTTCTCTGTCTCTCTGTCTCTCTCTGTCTTTGTCTCTCCCTCTCTCTCTCTCTCTCTCTCTCTCTCTCTCTCTCTCTCTCTCTCTCTCTGTGGACATTTCTTAAGTGCATCTGCCGTCTGGTGAGATGACTATTTCCTGTCTCTGTGGTGCCATTTGCTGTTATTTCACAAGAAGGGATTTCTTGTGTTTTATTGATTACCATGACTTCAGTCTTCTTGCTATTTAGTGCTAACCCTTTATTTCTGCTTTCTATTTCTATTATATTCACAAGATTTTGTAGGTCTTTTTCAGTTTCTGCAATTAGAACAGTGTCATCTGCATAACGAAGACTGCTTATCATTTTTCTTCCAACTTTTATCCCAAGGCACTCTTCTACGTTGCTCATAATGGTTTAGCTGTAAAGTGAAAACAAATCTGGTGACAGATGAACATATCAGCTCTAGGCCTTACAATTAACTTACAGTTAACATTAGGAAGAGAGTTCTTCAGTGTCGTATAGAATCAATACTGTTGTACAAATGTGAAGCGTGGGCAGTCAACACGCAAGCAAAGTCAGAACAAAACTGAGGCAGCTGAAATGTGTTTTGTAAGAAGAATGTTAAGAGTTCCATGGACAGGTAACAAAACAAACGAGGCAGTCTTGAAAGAGGCAAACACAAAAAGAAGATTAACGAAGAAGACTAGGAAAAGACAAACCACATTTTTGGGACATTTCATGAGGCGGGAGAAATTTGAGCAGCTTGGTCACAACAGGAAAGCTGAAGGGGGGAAGAAAAAGCATCAGGTAGACCCGGGGAGAAAATAGTGGACGGGATTTGCGGAGTGGATGAGGACAGAAAAGGTGGGAGAAATACTTGCAGCGACAAAAGACAGGTTCGTATGGAGGGCCATGATCGCCAACGCCATGCGGCAACACACGTGATGATGATGATGATGATGATGATGATGATGATGATGATGATGATGATGATGATGATGATGATGATGATGATGATGATGATGACGACGACGATGATGATGACGACATATGGACGTACGAACCGTGCTCGTGCTCGTGTACAATACATGTACAATCATGTCACGTGCGCGTGTCAGTCGTCATAGTTTTTGTGCAATTGTTTGACCACCCTTAAAAACTAAACAAACAAACAAACAAAAACAAAAACAAAAACCGAGAGATTATTCCATATTACCCAGGACAGATGTTTGTCTGTGTGTCTGTATGTCTGTGTGTGTTTTTTGCTAAAATGTGTTAGCAAGATTTTCTCAGTGTGTTTCTGGGTGGATCTTTACAAAATGTAGGCTAAAGATGTGGGAACCGTAAGGAGTTGTGAACCCGTAAATTTGGAAGGTATGGCCTGAAGGTCAAAGCCACAGGGACAAAAAGAGATTTCAGATTTCAGATTTCAGATGATTTATTCAATAAAGGCCATGGCCCCTCATGAAGGGGTGAAATAAACATACATCATTTAAATATACACTGTTTTATCATGAATATTATACAGAGCATAGAAAACTGAAACATTCAATCAATTTGCACAAGAGCTCCTGAGTTTAAAGGCTTTATACAAATAAATGGCAAGCTGTTTAACATGATCTTCCCTGGCAGATGCCATAAGCAAGCTCAGTCTAAATAGTGAAGGCTGTTTATAATATTTTCTGGGGATCAGTTTATCTCTATGTCTGCTTAGTACTGGACAACAAAACACGACGTGAATTTCATTTTCTCTTGCTTTTCTACATAATGGACATATAAGATCACGATTATCATGTTGTCTGTAACGAAGATTATGTTCATAGATCTCAGACACCCCTAATCGAAATCTTGTCATAATGTATCTTAGATGCTTATCCATTTTAATCGATAAATAAGTGGGAATACAGTGTGATGGATTAAATTGTCTATAAAACTCAAATCTATTACTGTTTTGAACATGAGCACTCCAATCCTGCCATCTACAATCAATCAGTCTATTACGAAATGTACGAAGAAAAAGGTTTATATCTCCTACACTCTGATTCATCCACACATAACCATATCCCAGTTCAAGCAGCTTAATTCTCACCCTTGACACCCAGTTTGTTTTCCCTCTAGCATCCAAGTCGAACAGCATATTATATGCTTTCCTTGGCAGTCTCTTCTCTGACATCTGTGTTAATTTTAACCAATAACAAATACATCTGACAATAGAATTAAGATAAATTGGATATCTGTTTGTTTCCCCGTAAATCAAATCATTAGGAGTTTGCATTGACACACCAAGAAATTTTTTCATGGCAAACAGATGAACTTTTTCACAGTGTATTGCAGAGCTCTCAAGACCCCATATTTCAGCTCCATACTGTGTAATAGGTTGAACTTGCGAATCAAATAATTTCATAAATATGTCAAAAGAATTATTTCCTAGCATGGACAGTTTCTGCATGATACAGAGTAATACTCGTTTTGCTCGGCTTGCCAGGTCTTTACATGATGCAGTAAAACTTAATCGCGTTGAAAAATATATTCCTAGATATTTATATACATTAACAACTGGCATGATATTTCTATTATAAGTCCATCGTTCACTGCCAGCTAGGTATCCACCCTTTCTGAATACAACGATATTGCTCTTAGACATATTTACATGCAACTGAAGAGATGTTGCAGCTCGATATAAACTGTTCAGTTGTGTCTGTAGACCAGTGACTGTTTCGGACAATAGAACTACATCATCTGCCAAAAGAAGAATGAACAACTGCAATGTATCTCCAATAAATTGAGCACCAT
>CM060315.1:9686701-9691701 GCA_030674185.1 Monoplex corrugatus | reverse complement strand
AACAAAAACTGGCACTCGATTCTGCAAAACAGTGCCAATTACACTTGGTTCTATCCCTTTAAAGATGTATTTCAACCTGAAAAATATCGTACGATATCTTACGAGTGTAACGAATAAATACTTGAAAAATGCTCCCGCAAGTTTAAATTCAGGATTTGTGGATTTCAAAACAATACTCGGAAATGTTTTTGAACAGAAAATATTGAAAAAGCATCCTGCTCTTTGTGTAAAAACAGCAGGGAAGCAAAAACAGAAGGGAAGTAAAAACAGCGGGAAGTAAAAACAGCAGGAAAGTAAAAACAGCCGAGAAGCAAAAACAGCAGGGAAGTAAAAGCAGCAGGGAGGCAAAACCAGCAGGGAAGTAAAAACAGTGGGGAAGTAAAAACAGCAGGGAAGTAAAGACAGCAGGGAAGTAAAAACAGCAAGGAAGTAAAAACAGCAAGGAAGTAAAAACAGCAGGGAGGCAAAAAAAGCAGGGAACTAAACACAGCAGGGAAGTAAAAAAAGCGGGGAAGTAAAAACAGCAGGAAGTTAAAAAAAAAAAAACAGCAGAGGGAAGTTAAAACCAGCAGGGAAATAAAAACAGCAGGGAAGTAAAAACAGCAAGGAAGTAAAATCAGCAGGGAAGTAAAATCAGCAGGGAAGTAAAAACAGCAGGGAAGCAAAAACAGCGGAAGTAAAAACAGCAGGGAAGTAAAAAACAGCAGGGAAGTAAAACAGCAGGGAAAAAAACAGCAGGGAAGTAAAAACAGCAGGAAGTAAAAACAGCAGGAAGCAAAAACAGCCGGGAAGAAAAATCAGCTGGAAGTAAAAACAGCGGAAGTAAAAACAGCAGGAAGAAAACAGCAGGGAAGTAAAAACAAGGAAGCAAAAACAGCAGGGAAGTAAAAACAGCAGGAAGAAAAACAGCGGGAAAAACAGCAGGAAAAAAAACAGCAGGGAAGTAAAAAAGCAAAAAAAGCAGGGAAGTAAAAACAAATAAAAACAGCAAGGAAGTAAAAACAGCGGGAAGTAAAACAGCAGGAAGAAAAACAGCAGGGAGTAAAAACAGCAGGAAGAAAAACAGCAAGAAGTAAAAACAGCAGGAGTAAAACAGCAGGGAAATTAAAAAAACAGCAGGAAGTAAAAAAAAAAACAGCAGGGAAGTAAAAACAGCAGGGAAGTAAAACAGCAGGGAAGTAAAACAGCAGGGAGAAAACAGCAGGGAAGTAAAAACAGCAGGGAAATAAAAACAGCAAGGGAAGTAAAACAGCAGGAAGAAAAACAGCGGGAAGTAAAAACAGCAGGGAAGTAAAACACAGGGAAGTAAAAACAGCAGGAAGTAAAAACAGCAGGAGAAATAAAAACAGCAGCAGGAAAAAGGTAAAAACCAGCAGGGAATAAAAAACAGCAGAAGTAAAAACAGCAGGAAGTAAAAACAGCAGGGAAGTAAAAACAGCAGGAAGTAAAAACAGCAGGGAAGTAAAAACAGCAGGAAGTAAAACAGCAGGGAAGTAAAACCAGCAGGAAAAGTAAAAACAGCAGGAAGTAAAAACAGCAGGGAAGTAAAACCCGCAGGGAAGTAAAACAGCAGGGAAGTAAAAACAGCAGGGAAGTAAAACAGCAGGGAAGTAAAAACAGCAGGAAGTAAAAAACAGCAGGGAAGTAAAACAGAGGAAGTAAAACAGCAGGGTAATAAAAACAGAGAGAAAAAAAACAGCAGGGAAGTAAAAACAGCAGGAAGTAAAAACAGCAGGGAAGTAAAACAGCAGGAAGTAAAAACAGCAGGAAGTAAAAACAGCAGAGGAAGTAAAAACAGCAGGGAAGTAAAAACAGCAGGAAGTAAAAACAGCAGAGAAGTAAAAACAGCAGGAAGTAAAAACAGCAGGTAAGTAAAAACAGCAGGGAAGTAAAAACAGCAGGGAAGTAAAAAAAAAAACAGCAGGAAGTAAAAACAAAGGAAGTAAAAACAGCAGGGAAGTAAAAACAGAAGGAAGAAAAACAGCAGGAAGTAAAAACAGAAGGAAGCAAAAACAGCAGGGAAGTAAAAACGAGAGGAAGTAAAAACAAAGGAAGCAAAAACAGCAGGAAGTAAAAACAGAAGGAATAAAAACAGCAGGGAAGTAAAAACAGAAGGAAGCAAAAACAGCAGGAAGTAAAAACAGAAGGAAGCAAAAACAGCAGGTAAGTAAAACACAAGGAAGTAAAAACAGCAGGTAAGTAAAAACAGAAGGAAGTAAAAACACAGGGAAGTAAAAACAGAAGGAAGTAAAAACAGCAGGGAAGTAAAAACAGAAGGAAGCAAAACAGCAGGTAAGTAAAAACAGAGGAAGTAAAGACAGCAGGGAATAAAAACACAGGAAGTAAAAAGCAGGGAAGTTAAAAAACCAGCAGGAAGTAAAAACAGCAGGAAGTAAAAACAGAAGAAGCAAAAACAGCAGGGAAGTAAAAACAGCAGGAAGTAAAAACAGCAGGGAAGTAAAAACAGCAGGAAGAAAAAACCAGCAGGAAAGAAAAAAAAAACCAGCAGGAAAGTAAAAACAGCAGGAAGTAAAAACAGCAGGAAGTAAAAACAGCAGGAAGTAAAAACAGAAGGAAGTAAAAACAGCAAGGAAGAAAAACAGCAGGGAAGTAAAAACAGCAGAGAAGTAAAAACAGCAGGGAAGTAAAAACAGCAGGGAAGTAAAACAGCAGGGAAGTAAAAACAGCAGGGAAGCAAAACAGCAGGGAATAAAACCCGCAGGGAAGTAAAAACAGCAGGGAAGTAAAAACAGCAGGGAAGTAAAAACAGCAGGGAAGCAAAAACAGCATGGAAGCAAAAACAGCAGGGAAGTAAAAACAGCATGGAATAAAACAGCAGGGAAGAAAAAACAGCAGGAAGTAAAAACAGCGGGAAGTAAAAACAGCAGGGAATTAAAAACCAGCAGGGAAGTAAAAAAAAACAAAGGAAGTAAAAACAGCATGGAGAATAAAACAGCAGGGAAGTAAAAACCAGCAGGAAAGTAAAACAAACACAGGGAAGTAAAAACAGCAGGGAAGTAAAAACAGCAGGGAAGTAAAAACAGCAGAAACAAAAAAAAAGCAGGGAAATAAAAAAAACAGGGAAGTAAAAACAGCAGGGAAGTCAAAAACAGCGGGAAGTAAAATAAAAAACAGCATGGAAGAAAAACACAAGATACAAAAACAGCAGGGAAGTAAAACCACAGGAAGTAAAAAAGAGCAGGAAATAAAAACAGCAGGAAGTGAAAAACAGGGGAAGTAAAAACAGCAGGGAAAATTAAAAAAACAGCAGGGAAGTAAAAAAAAAAAACATAGGGAAGTAAAAACAGCAGGGAAGTAAAACAGCAGGGAAGTAAAAAAAAAAAATAACAGCAGGGAAGTAAAAACAAAAACAAAAAACCAATACAGGGAAGTAAAAACAGCAGGGAAGTAAAAACAGCAGGGAATAAAACAAAAACAAAAAAATACAGCAGGAAGTAAAAAAAGATGGGAAGTAAAAACGCAGGGAAGCAAAACAGCAGGAAGCAAAAAAAATTAAAAAACCAGCAGGGAAGTAAAAAAAAAATTATAAAACATAAACACAGGGAAGTTAAAAAAAGAAAAAAAAACAGCAGAGAAGTAAAAAAAAAACAGAGGGAAGTAAAAACAGCAGGGAAGTAAAACAGCAGGGAAGTAAAAAAAAAAAAAACAGCAGGGAAGTAAAATAAAAAAAAAAAAATAGGGAAGTAAAAAGAGCGGGAAGCAAAACCAGCAGGGAAGTAAAAAAAAACAGCAGGGAAGTAAAAACATAGGGAAGTAAAAACAGCAGGGAATAAAAACAGCAGGAGTAAAAAAAAAAACAGCAGGAAGAAAAAAACAGATTTTAATAAAACAGCAGGGATAAAAAAAAACAGCAGGGAATATAAATCAGCAGGCAGGAAAACCAGCAGGGAAGTAAAAACCGCAGGAAGAAAAAAACAGCAAGCGAGCAAAACAGCAGGGAAGTAAAACAGCAGGGAAGTAAAAAAAAAAGCACAGGGAAATAAAAAAACAGCAGCGAAGTAAAAACAGGGGAAGTAAAACCAGCAGGGAAATTAAACAACCAGCAGGGAAGTAAAAAAACAAAAAAAGACAATAGGGAAGTAAAAACAGCAGGGAAGTAAAACAGCAGGAAGTAAAACAAAAAAAAAAAAAAAAACAGCAGGGAAGAAAAACATAAAAAAAAAATAAAATAAGGGAAAATAAAAACAGCAGGGAATAAAAACAGCAGGGAAGTAAACAAAATAAAAACAGCAGGGAAGTAAAAAAAGTAAATGCGGAAGTAAAAACAGCAGGGAAGTAAAAAACAGCAGGGAAGTAAAAAAAAAAAAAAACAGCGGGAAGTAAAAAAAAGTATTATAAAAAAACAGCAGGAAGTAAAAAAACAGCAGGGAAGTAAAAACAGCGAGGAGGCAAAAACAGCAGGAAGTAAAACAGCAAGGAAGTAAAAAAAACAGCAAGAGAAGGTCAAAGGGGAAATTAAAAAACCACAGGGAAGTAAAAAGAGCAGGGAAATTAAAAAACCACCAGGGAAGTAAAAAGAGCAGGAAGAAATTAAAAACCACCAGGGAAGTAAAAAGAGCAGGAAATTAAAAAACCACCAGGGAAGTAAAAAGAGCAGGGAAATTAAAAAACCACCAGGGAAGTAAAAAGAGCAGGGAAATTAAAAAACCACCAGGGAAGTAAAAAAAAACACACACAATAGGGAAGTAAAAACAGCAGGGAAGTAAAAACAGCATGGAAGTAAAAACAGCAGGGAAGTAAAAAAAAAAACCAGCAGGGAATAAAAAAAATAATTTTAAAAAAAACCAGCAGACAAGTTAAAAAAAACAGCAGAGAAGTAAAAACAGCAGGGAAGTAAAAACAGCACGGAAGTAAAAACAGCACGGAAGTTAAAAAAAACAGCAGGGAAGTAAAAACAGCAGGGAATAAAAACAGCAGAGAAGTAAAAAACAGCAGGGAAGTAAAAACAGCAGGGAAGTATAAAAAAAAACAGCAGGGAA
>CM060315.1:9674201-9676701 GCA_030674185.1 Monoplex corrugatus | reverse complement strand
TGGACGTATGGACGTACGTATGTATGTATATGTATGTATATGTATGTATGTGTGTGTGTATGCATGCATGTATGTATGTAAATATGTATGTATGTATATATGTATGTATGTACGTATGTATGTATGTATGTGTGTACGTACGTATGTATGTATGTATGTGTGTATGTATGTATGTATGTACGTACGTACGCATGTATGTATGTATGCGTGTACGTATGGAGGATGGATGGATGAACGAATGAATGGACGGATGGACTCATGGCTGGCTGGCTGGATAAATGAATGGATGGATGGATGGATGGATGGATGGATGGATGCTGAATGAATGGATGGATGTGTGTATGAGCAATACAGTCTTACAGTACTGGGCAGACCTATATGCTACGTGTTTGTATGTATAATTATATTCAATAGACCAATGACTCACTCAAACAACAGCACGACAGACAAGCTGTGTGTCCGCCTTTCACTGCTCTGAATGGTCTGTCCCCAACGAACTTACGCCCCCTGGCTCTACAGATCTACCGTGTACAAAATCGATGCTGAGTATACAACACACACAAAAAGCTTGAATAGAATTAGAACAAATTTGCCGCTGGCTCTACTACCGACGTGCAAACCAATTCTAAATATGACATAGACTGTATGCTGCACACACATGCACACACACGCACACATATACAGTGGCACTTCAGGATACGAGCGTCTCGATATACAAGCAATTCAGGTTACGAGCACAAAATACTTGGAAAATTCGCCTCGGTATGCGAGCGTTCGCTCGAGTTATGAGTGACGTTGTAATTACTTCACGTGCTTCCCGCCGCTGCATCCCGCTCTCAGTGAGCGTTGTTCTCTCGTAGCGGAAGCATCTCTGCGTTCATTTGCGCTTTTCAGTGGGTTTTTTTGTGGTTTTTTTTGTGGTTTACGTGAAGAAATTTTGTAACCCACGATGTCGTCCAAGAAGATGGTTGCTAAGGATAGTGCTGCTAAGAGGAAGAAGGATACTTTTAATTCTTTTAATTCTGCATAAAATACCATGTTTAACTGATTTTTATATGGATATTTTTGGGGTGCGGAACGGATTGATTGGATTTCCATTATTTTCAATGGTGAAATTCGTTTCGAGATACGGAGTTTTTCAAGATACGAGCTACGCCATGGAACATATTAAATTCGTAACCCGAGACGCGACTGTACAGAGAAAGACTTGGATGGAACAATTCCCGCGGGCTCTATAGATGTACAAATCGATTCTAAGTATGGCATATTCTGTATACTGCAAACACATACACGCGCGTGCGCACGCACGCACGCTCACATACACACACGAATAACAATCACACAACACACACACGCGCGCGCGCCGCGCACACACACACACACATACACGCACAAAGCTTGGATGGAACAATTCGACGCTAGCTCTACTGATGTACAAATCAATTCTGACAATGACACAGATGTGTAGTACACACACACACACACACATATATATATATAATAAGACACACACACACACACAAAATATATATATATATATAGACAAAACAACACACACACACACACACACATAATATATATATAGACACACACACACAACACACACATATATATATAGACACACACACACACACACTATTACATACAACACACATACACACACACACAATATATATATATATATAGACACACACATACACCTGTGGCTTTGAATGCATTGTTCATATGTCCAATATTACGTTTCATTACTTTCTGCAGATCGATTTTGATTGTTATTAGATTCTCTCTTTTGTTTCTCTGTCTCTGTTTGTCTGTGTCTGTCTGTCTGTCTGTCTGTCTGTCTGTCTCTCTCTCTCTCTCTCTCTCTCTCTCTCTCTCTCTCTCTCTTCTATCTATCTATCTATCTGTGTAAATGTGTGGCGCGTGAATCCGTGCTTGCGTGCGTGTGTGTGTATGTGTGTGTGCGTATGTGTATCCGTGCGTGCGGTATGTGTATGCGTATGTGTTTGTGCACGCGCCTCTGTCTGTCTGTCTATCGTCTGTCTACTTATTAGTCTTGTTTGTCAGTGAGACAGTCAGATGAGAACACGATCAACCAAGGTCGCTGAGTGGCACGCTCTCAGGTCTCATCCCACGTCACCAAATGAGCGTCCCTGGTAAATCTCTAGAAAAATCCACTTCCAGAAATACGCCCATTCAGAAAAAAATAGGGTGGCGCTGTACCATTGATACCTGTTGTCTCTGGGAAGAGCATCCCGAACTTCAGAAATAAACAAATACACTGCATACATATACATTCTTTCTTTTCTTTTCTTCTTTTTTTCTTCTTCTTTTTCTTCTTTCTTCTTCTTCTTCTTCTTCTTCTTCTTTCTTCTTCTTTCTTCTTCTTCTTTCTTTCTTTTTTCTTTTTCTTCTTTTTCTTTTTTCTTTTTTCTTTTTCTTCTTTTTCTTCTTTTTCTTTTTCTTTTTTTTTCTTTTTTTCTTTTCTTTTTTTCTTCTT
>CM060315.1:9646701-9666701 GCA_030674185.1 Monoplex corrugatus | reverse complement strand
CTCTCTCTCTCTCTCTCACTCTGCATGTGCGCGCACGCCACGCGTGTGTGTGTGTGTCTGTGTCGTGTGTCTGTGTGTGTCTGTGCCTGTGTCTGTGTCTGTGCTGTGTCTGTGTGTGTCTGTGTGTGTCTGCGTGTGAGAGAGACTATGTTGTGAGTGAATGAATGTTTGAGTGAGTAAATATTATGTTGACGCCTATGTTCGATCTCTCAGGTAAGTACGTGTGCAGACTCGCCAGTTCTTTCTTGTGAATAAATCAAGCAGAAAGCAAAAATGCAGGTAAAAAAATCCCGTCAGTCATATCTGTGTCTGGTGGCTTTGTATAGGCATCCTTCAGTCTCGGAAGACTATGGAGTTGCACTCTTGGTGTTTAATTCTGGTGCAGCGTCGGGTGTGGCTGGCCCAGTCCGACGCGGGAATGACAGTCCCTGTGGCAGAGGGCACAGATGAGGTCTGACGCTGGTCTGTCTGCCTGGGCTGCAGCCTTTCTTCTCATTCTCTTTTCTGGTGGCTTATGGAAACATGAAATCACCCAGCAGGTACGTCCAACAAAAATGCAGGCTGTGCAACAACATAGTGGAGTGTGGTCAACTCGCCTAAAAAGCTTAATAAGCTATCAGTGCTCCACTGAAACGTCTGATTATGTCTAATGCGTTGTAAGTCTGAATGAGCTTGGAGAATAGCACTATATAAGAATGTTTTTATTGTGAATGCCTTTCTTTGGTGTGTGTGCAAATTAACCTCTCTCTGTCTCTGTGTCTCTGTGCCTCTGTCTGTGTCTCTGTCTGTGTCTCTGTCTGTCTGTCTGTTTGTCTGTCTGTCTTCTCTCTCTCTCTCTTTCTCTCTCTCTCTCTCCCTCTGTCACACACACACATACACATGCTTGCAAAACACACACACACACACACACACACACACACACACACACACACACACGTACACACACACATACACACACACACACCCATACACACACACACACACACACACACACACACCCAACACACACACACACACACACACACACACACACACACTACACAAAAGAGACACCCCTTCTCCTCAGGCTTTTTTAATGACCCATAAACTGCACAATTTTTGTCTGCCTTTAAAAAAAAGTCTCAATTGGTGTTGGCCATTCTGCAGTTAGTTGCTTTGCATTGGTTTTCAGCTGACCAAGTGGAACTTCAAACCAAGACTAATAAAAAGACAGGCATGGTCATCACGTGATTATTAAAATGTCTGACTTCCCATCAGAAAGTGTGTGGTTTGATCCTCCACTGGGATCTCCTGAGGGTGGAGATTCTTCCCATCTCCCAGGTCAACACGTACAGATCTGTTAGTGTCTCAAACCCTTTAATGGTACATGTGCACAGAACATCAAATATTAATAATAATTACAATATTTATATAGTCAAAATCTTGATAAAATCAAATCTAAGCACTGAACAGACACACAACGCACGCACACACACACACACACACACACACACACACACACACACACACACACACACACACACGCATGGCTATAAATGGGGAGAAAGAATAAAAGCAATGGAAAATTAACCACAACACAATCACTATAAAACACCACACACACTTTTGCTGCCTGCTGGCGCGACATCTACTCACACATATTATACACACATCGAAAATCCTGCTAGTCATGTCAGTGCCCTGTAGCATATGGAAGTATGAACTAAGACACCCACAATGCACAACCAGTCATCATCATCATCAGGTGCCCTGCCGCATGGCGTTGGCGATCATGGACTTCCATCTGTCTCTATTTCTTGTTGCCCCAAGCATCTCCTCCACCCTCCTCGTCTTCAGCCACTCTGCAAGTCTATCTAGCATTTTCTCTCTGGGTCTACCTGGTGCTCTCTTTCCCTCCAGCTTTCCCATTGTGACCAGGTGCTCCAAATCCCCCTTCCTCATAAGATGGCCTATAAATGTTGCCTGTCTTTTCCTAATCTTCCTAATGAATGATCTACCTGTGTCTGCCTCCATCAAGACTGTCTCGCTTGTCCTCCCCGCTGCCCACAGAACTCTCAACATTCCTCCCAGAAACCACATTTCGACTGCCTCAATCTTGTTCTGGCTTCGCCCATTGGCAGTCCACGCCTCACATCCACACAACAGCACCCATTAAAGATGAAATATGCAAACTGTGCAGCAAGATATAGCATGCATACACCCATCCAATGAAATCAGAATGCTGTGAGACATGAATAACAAACTAGTCTTGTTCTTCTTCTCTCTCCCAAAGAATTCAAGTATTTGTATGAAATAATGGGGAAAACTCATCAGAATCAGAATCATTATCATGTCAAGCTTGCTCGGCTGTCTATGACATCCTTTTCTGACAGACATTGCAGTAGGTAGTTCATCATACTGACAGCCCGTATCATCGATCAGTTGGTCGATGAAGGTCTTCTTTGGACGTCCTGGTCTTTGTTTGCCGTGGCTGGGTCATCATAGTAGAAGACCCCCCACCAGTTCTTCTTTGCAACGCCAACAGTGTCCCGCGAAGCGCAGTCTTTATTGACGTATTGATTTACTGATTGGTGGGATCTTGCCATATAACTGTTTGTTAGTTGGATGTTCTCTCCAGGATTTGTTCAGGGCTGCACGCAGCATTCGTTTGTATGCTCCCCATCAATCTTCCTCTCGAATGTCGTTGTTAGGGTCCAAGAGATTGAGTCATATGTAAGAACGGACTCTACTGCTGCTCAGAAGAAGTTCCTTTTCAGGTTGTCTGGTAGATTGGATTTCCAGATTTTGTCCAGTTGATTTAGTGCGCCCTAGGCATTTCCGAGTCTGGTGTTGACGTCTTGTTCTGTGGAGTCAGGATAACTGACATCAATAGTTTTTAAGGTAAACATGGCACAGAGACTTAACGTGGACATTATTCATACGGCTTGACTATCTTGCGTACTTAGTTGTTTCTATTTATCTTTTCATCTTTTTATAATTTTAGCGTGCGCCTAGACCAGGTTTTGCTGTATCACGCCAGTCTTTCAGAAGTGCCGTGTGCAGAAGGTGACGTATTTAAAACATGGGGCCCAGGCCATCGTGACATTAGGGCCTAACTTACAGTCATTGAATTCGCACGCTGTAGCAGACGACACCCACGACGATCGACATCCACTCTTGTTTGGAAGTGTCTTCGTTTCACAACTAAGCTTAAAACAATGTCTTCAGGAAAGGTTAACACCGGTAAGTTATCCTCTATGTTGTCATGATGATGATGATACTCTCAAATATTGATTGCGTCACCGGATGTTTTGGCACTCTGGTGTTCACGTCAATCTACCACGTAAAAGCGGGCTAGATGAACAGATGGAATACACAGTAACTGACAAACATTGTTGTATCAATGTATTGTATAGTATCGTTGTCATTACTCAAACTGTTGGAAAATATGTTCATTACTGACAACGAAGACGACCATCTAAATTAAAATTACGTTGTAAGACTTTTCAGTCTGACTACCAATTGAAAGACTAGACAGTAGACTAGATATCTAGTACCATTCAGTCTTTGCCAGACTGAGCTGAATGGAAACAGTATATCAGGCTCAGCAACACCATTTCATTTCACTTTGACTCATTTCAAGCATGCGTATTTCAACACCTGCTTCCTAGTTGGTGGTTGTTTTTTTTCAGTGTTGAGAGTCAAAACTCCATATTATGTAAGAGTGGGTAGGTTATTCCTTAAGGTTGACGGGAGCGATAGCCAATGGTGAAGACATCTGTGGATCTGATGATCTGTCTTCCTTTCAGAATCGAGAATGTCTGCTCTTCTTCTTCTTCCAGGGAAGTGACCGCAATCAACCAGTTGATTGTTCTGTCACTTTGGAGGAGGTCGGAAGCATGTGGGGGGGGGGGGGCCTATTTAGAGAGTTTGGAGGCCCTTGACACAAAGGTGTCGATGGTTGTGGCCTCCGTGACGCTCTGGGGCAGGCGGTTCCAGTCGCGGATTGTTTGTGGTAGAAAAGTCTGTTGTTGGTATTGTGTGCGGCATCTCGGTTGATTATAATTTATATTGATGGTCGTGGCCTCTCCTCTGGCGGGCTATGGAAGGCTCCATCCTTTGCTTCATGTTGTTCATGCACACCATATTGTTCTGGATTTTGTATAGCATGGTGAGGCGGGCAGTTTGACGTCTGTCTTGGAGCGAGGGCCATCGCAGTTCGTCAATCATGTCTGATACGCTGGAGGTGTTGCGGTAGCGCCTCAAGACGAATCGAGCTGCTCTGCGCTGGATATTCTCAATCTTGTCAATACTCTCCTGTGTGTAGGGATCCCAGACTGTTGCAGCATATTCCATGATGGGTCGCACAAGGGTCTTGTATGCTGTCTCTTTGATTCCCCGGGAGCTGATTTTCAGGTTTCACCGTAAGAAGCTGAGGGTCTTGTTGGCTTTTGAGCAAACACTGTTGATTTGTTCATTCCAGTTGAGGTCTTTGGTGAATGTCAGACCAAGGTACTCGCGGATTAAACCTGTCTAGTTCCCACCTGACCTGGTGGATAAGGTCATTACGTCATATGTGCATATGTACCAATGCCTGAACCCACATTATCGTGTGGAATATTCACATAGAACCTCATATATGATCGTGAAATATTCCACAAGTCATGTCAGTGTTTGTTACTGATGGAAACAAGAAAACACCCAGCAAGCAGACTTGCTGAAGACCAGTAAGCAGACTGTGCAGCAATATACCACCTGCACAGTGTGGGCAAAACAGTGTGCATATCTGCATCTGAGACAAGATTGTTTGGAATGCTCAAACATCCAACTAAAATTATAGTAAAAAAGACACACACACACAAAAAGTAAAACAAAGAAAAAAAGGTCCTGAAAATTCTTGTAGGAAGGTGACTTGATTGGTTGCAATGAGAACTTGTAAAATAGGTCTTTGATATCACTGCTGAATATATGTGCTGTGAATTTCAGTTGTTTGGAGCAATGTGTACTACTAACTCCTCTATGCAGGATTTTTTATCTATGTTCGATATATACCGTAATTCTCTCAAGTTCAGATTTGCTAACAAAATAAAAATAATTCTGATATTCACGAAGGTGTGGGAGTGTGGCACGGGATGATTACTTGTTACATATTTTTTCCTGTCCAGTTGTACCAGAAGATGATTTAGTGAGATTAAGCTGGCCATCTACTGCTAAACAAGAAACCTGGTAGAGTTGTTCAACTTGTCGTGGATGTGAAGTGTATCTCCGTCTGTCTGTCCAGCACCGTTGTCTTCTTGTGCCTTTAAGCCGAGCGCTGGTTGACTGGCATCCTGGTCAGGTGGCCAAACCACCTGATTCGCTGTTGTGTGATGTAAGGGTTGATGGGTTTTGTTCCAGCCATCTCTGCGATCTCTTCTGATCAAATCACGGGCCAAACGTCAGAGTAGGTTTAGTTATGATCTGATACTAGTATACATATTTGACTCTAATACCTAGATGTATTTTCAGGTGCGGGGTGCACAGATGCATGCAAACAGAATCCATGTGAATGTGAAGCCGAGGGCTGCAAATGTACCGGTGACTGTGGCTGCTCGACCTGCAAGGGTAAGTGCAAGTGTGTAGGTAAGTTAGGGCCAGTGGTATTCCCATCTTGGTGTACATATATCTGTATCATGAAAGTACGCCTACAGTGCAGCTTTTTTGCCTGTCTTTTTATCACTTCAGAGGACACTGCACTGAATGCACAGGATTTCATTAGTGTAATAATGAGTCGGCAAACAAAGGTCATACCATAACATCATAATAAAAAATAGGCTATAATGGAAGATGGGCTTATTCTGTGTTATTTAAAATGACTATTTTTATCATTGGAAATGAAAGACACATAAAATAAATCAGCATACAGGCGTTGGTGATGAAGACATGGTTATGTCTAGATCTCTTTGTTTTTGTCTGTTCTTTGAAAATTTTTTATACAGTTGTATATCATTGTGTTATATTATTCATTTATGTATATCTGTTCACCTGCTATATTTGATGAATGTATACATACATTTACAGTGAATACTTGTGTATTATATCTATTGGTTGTACCAACTTGTAGCGTGTTTTGTAGTCATTTCGGCAACAGTCAAAACTGAAAGTTTCAGTATCAGTTTCTCAAGATGACATCTCTGTGATCAGAATGAATTGATAAGCACTGTCACCAGTACTGTGTGATGGAGAAGATCCAAAATTATCACGGCACAATCCTTAAGCTTGCACATGTCCTGAAGTCCTACCTAGCAGATTAGTTTTGCGTCTTATACTACATTACTAGGAATTGTAAATGTTCTGTATTATGTATTATGTAAAAATAATTTCAATAGTACTAGTACTAGTAGTAGTAATATAATTAAACCTTTAACTCCATCATTCTATCCCATATCATTCTGCATCATCATCAGCAGTAGCAAAGTGAAAACTTAACCCTTTGACTTCCTGCAGGAAGCTGGTGGATAGGGTGTGGCAGTCAAAGGGATAATTTAACAAAAGTTTTTCAGTGATGCATTTATTCAAGGATAGACATAGAACCCATTAGCTAGGTAGGACCTCAACCTGGCCAGCACGCAGGGCTTATGCACATGTTTACAGCTTATGCACATGTTTACAGCTTATGCAATGATCATTTTGGGTCTTCCCCATCACGATACACGGCATCTGTGGCATATGATATGTGCATATAATTATAGCATTTATTCTAATCGTGGAGACGCCATTTTGAAATTGTTTGACATAATGAGGATGATGACACTTTTGACAGCGATGGGAGCTGATTTTCTGTCTGAGTAATGATAACAGTAAGAATGATAATGATGCAGTAGAGATTGGACTTGGAGTGCAGAAATTTATGAATGCTTATGTTATTATCATATGTTTTTGTGGTCCCTTAGCTTTCATCATAGCAGTAGTGGTTTTAAAGTGCCCACTAAAGTGTCCTTTGTTTTTTCTATTACAACTTTTTGAATATATGTGCTGTGAATTTCAGTTGTTAGGAGCAATGTGTTTTAATACTTTTATGAACTTTTCTGTGCAGGATTTTATATCTATGTTTGATATACACCGTGATTCTCTCAAGTTCAGATTTGCTCACAAAATAAAAATAATTATTCACAAAGCCAGGTGTGGAAGTGTGATACGGGATGATTTCTTGTTACATATTTTTTCCCATCCATTTGTACCAGAAGATGTTTCAGTGAGATTAAGCTGGCCATCTACTGCTAAACAAGAAACCTGGTAGAGTTGTTCAACTTGTTGTGGATGTGAAGTGCATCTGCCACTCTGTCTGTCTGTCCAGCACCATTGTCTTCTTGTACCTTTAAGCCGAGCACTGGTTGAATGGCATCCTGGTCAGGTGGCCAAACCACCTGATTCGCTGTTGTGTGATGTAAGGGTTGATGGGTTTTGTTCCAGCCATCTCTGCGATCTCTTCTAATCAAATCACGGGCCAAACATCAGGGTAGGTTTAGTTATGATCTGATACTAGTATACATATTTGACTCTAATACCTAGGTGTATTTTCAGGTGCGGGGTGCTCAGATGCATGCAAGAAGAATCCATGTGAATGTGCACCCGAGGGCTGCAAATGTACCGGTAACTGTTCCTGCTCAACCTGCAAGTGCAAGTGTGGAGGTAAGTAAGGACTAGTCGTATTCCCTTCTTGGTGTACATATATCTGTATCATGAAAGTACGCCTACAGTGCAGCTTTTTTTCCTGTCTTTTTGTCACTTCAGAGGACACTGCACTGAATGCACAGGATTTCAGTAGTGTAATAATGTGTCAGCAAACAAAGGTCATACCATAACATCATAGTAAAAATAAGCTATAATGGAAGATGGGCTTATTCTGTGTTATTTAAAATGACTATTTTTATCATTGGAAATGAAAGACATATAAATCAGCATACAGGCGTTGGTGATGAAGACATGGTTATGTCTATCTTTTTGTTTTTGTTCTTTGAAAATTTTTTATACAGTTGTATATGATGGGAAAAGAAAGATGAAGAATGAAGTTAACGACGTGAATAGGTGCTTCTGTGGAGCACCTTCGTCTGGTAGGGACTGTCATGCGGAGCAGGTGACACCAGACCGTCAGCCAGCTACTGCGACCAAAATCAAACCTAAAGTCAAACTTAGAAACACCAAAATAGCAACATGGAACATCAGAACACTGTTGCAGAAGGGAAAATTAGACAACATCAAAATGGAGATGGAAAGGCTTAACATCAGTATTTTAGGACTAGGAGAAGTGAGATGGAAGGGGGCAGGCATGATAACATCAGGAGAATACACGGTGATATGCTCTTGTGGTAATTCACATGAAAGAGGAGTAGGCATCATAATGGACAAAGACAAATCAGAAGCAGTTAAGGGATACTGGGCTGTGTCCGACAGAGTTTTGCTGGTCAAATTGGGAGGCAGACCATTTGATATCAACATCATACAGGTGTATGCATCAACATCAGCAAGTACTCGGGAAGACATCGACAACTTCTACGAAGTATTAGAGATGGCCAAGGTCCAATGTAAATCACAAGAAGTTACATTCATAATGGGAGATTTTAATGCTGAAGTGGGACAGGATAGGGTGGAGGATATAGTTGGACCTCATGGCCTTGGTACACAAAATGAAAGGGGAGAGAAACTTGTAGAATGGGCACAGATGAATAAGTTCATAGTAGAAAACACCGGGTTTGAGCAGCCTAATAGAAGAAAATGGACTTGGATGAGTCACGATTCACGGCATCTGTGGCACATGTGCATATATAGCATTTATTCGTGGAGATGCCATTTTGAAAATGTTTGACATAATGAAAATGATGACAGTGATGGGAACTGATTGTCTGTCTGAGTAATGATAATACCAGTAAGAATGATATATGATAATGATGCAGTAGAGATTGGACTGTGGGGTGCAGAAATTTATTAATATTTATGTTATTATCGAATGTTTTTGTGGTCCCTTAGCTTTCATCATAGCAGCAGTGGTTTTAAAGTGCCCACTAAAGTGTCCTTTGTTTTTCCTATTACAACTTTTTGTACTACCTTAGTGGTGTTGACCGCTCACTGCTCATTCCAGCTCCTTGACACACCACCGAGTCCAAGATACCCTAAAGTGTTCATCTTGTTCTGTACATACTTACATACAACACGAGAGTGTTGTATATCACTATATGTATACTCATAAATATTAGGTACTCGTATCCCCCAAAAGTGTTAAAGTAATCTTTTCCTGTATATACTTATAAGTCTCATGTGCTCATACCTACTAAAGTTTTTATCTTGTTTTGTATGTACTGATATCCCTAAAAACTATTGATCATATCGTGTATGTACTCATGAGTCATTAGTACTCAAAAGCCCCCAAAGTGTTTATCTTATTCTGTACTCATAAGTCTAATATACTCATGTCTCGCAAAGCTCTCCTGTGGGGATGCCTGTTTTTATATGTTTTGGTGTCCTTATGTATGCTTATATTTCTATTCAGGTCTGTTTTTTAAATCTTACTTGTGCGATAAATTGGACAAAGTGGTCAGTGCCAGGGGCATGTCCTCAGATTATGTGCGTGGATGTATTGATATGTGAATTTAATTTTCTTTTCTTTTTTTTTTTCTTTTTTTTTTTTTTCTTGTTGAAGTTTTGTATGTTTTGAAGCAATTACAGCCCTGATATGGCTCTACGCAGTGGCTGGGCTTTAAACAACAATAATATTAACATCTCCCAAAGTGTCAGTCGTGTTCTGTACGTACTCATAAGTCTAATGTACTCATATCTCCCAAAATGTGATCTTTTTACATACATATTCATAGGTCTTATGTACTCATATCTCCCAAAGTATGATCTTTTTATGTACATACTCTTTAAGTCTTATATACTCATATCTCCCAAAATGTGATCTTTTTAGTACATACTCATAAGTCTTATGTACTCGTATCTTCCAAAGTACTGGTCTTGTTCCATACGTAGTTCATAAGTCTTATGTATTCATATCATCTAAGTGTTCATCTTGTGATGTTCATACTCGTAAATCTTACGTACTCGTTTCTCCCAAAGTGTGGTCTTGGTCCATACGTACTCATAAAGTCTTATGTTCGATCAGCAACAGGCAGCTGTAAATGTGGAAAGGGCTGCACTGGACCTGACTCCTGCACCTGTGGAACCGACTGTTCCTGCAAATAGTGACAGCCTTCTCCCTGACATGGCCGTTCCATCCCCGTCCTCCGTCCCTCCCATCCTGCCATCTCTCCATCCATCAAAGCAATCCTACGCTTGTTGCCTTCAAGTCCAGCATGGCGTCATTGTGACTGTTTAATAAAGTATTCCATACTTTTTAGCTTTCGCTTCTTTATCCCAACACCCACAGTCTGTGTTTTGTATTTGGTAAAAAAAAAGATCATTTGTGTGCTGTGAAAAAGAACGTATGAGCTGACCAATAACGCACATGTATACACAGAATAGCCATGAGCTGACCAGTAATGCTTATGTATACACAGAATAGCCATGAGCTGACCAATAACGCACATGTATACACAGAATAGCCATGTGCTGATCAGTAACGCACATGTATACACAGAATAGCCATGTGCTGATCAGTAACGCACATGTATACACAGAATAGCCATGTGCTGATCAGTAACGCACATGTATACACAGAATAGCCATGTGCTGATCAGTAATGCACATGTATACACAGAATAGCCATGTGCTGATCAGTAACGCACATGTATACACAAAATTGCCATGTGCTGATCAGTAACGCACATGTATACACAGAATAGCCATGAGCTGACCAGTAACGCACATGCATACACAGAATAGCCATGTGCTGATCAGTAACGCACATGTATACACAGAATTGCCATGAGCTGACCGCTAATGCTTATGTATACACAGAATAGCCAAAAGCTGACCAATTAAGATGCAAGAATAGCCAAGTGGGAAAGTGGAAATGGTGCACACTGTTGAAGACAATTTTGGATTTTTTGTTGTTGTAGTCTTCTCTTTTTGTATTGGTGGGCAGTCTTGCAGCTTGAATTATGTGGATGGGTGTAGTATTTTGACTTATTTTTGGGTGCTATTAAAACAGTGTCATTCTCAAATATATTTTTAGTCAACTTGATCTCTTGTAAGACATTTCAAAACTTTATAGTAAAAGAAAAATTCTGTCTTCTTGAAGTTTATTTTTCCAAAAGTCAAACCAAAACCACATTCCACGCCCCTTACAAAACTTACATTTTATTCATCTCTGAACAAAACTTAATTTGTAGTTTCATCAAGCGTCATTCTCCATTGATTTCATCCCACACCCAACCTTGGTGAGATTCAAAAAAATTGGGTTTGTCTTTTTAGTTTTGTTTTGTTTTTTTAGGGGGAGGGGGGTACCTGTCAGTGTCATTGATAATGAAAAAAGAAGTGACAGTATGTTGTCCATGTGATTATGAAAGAACTGTATTTCTTTCACTGTGAATGATTATTTTAAAGGATCATGTTGTTTGATTGACGCAAAAAGCATTCAAATAAAATTGTTAAACCACTGCTTTGGCGTTGCAGTTGATTATGCAAACTCTGCATGTGTATGAATATGTGTGTATGAAAACACATGTACATACATAATGTGTGCATGTTTGTACGTATGTCTGCATGTATGTATGAATTTATGTTTGGATGTTGGTTATTGTGCATGGGTCGATAACCATCTCAATTCAGATATTCTCTCTCTCTCTCTCTCTTCCTCTCTCTTTGTCTGTCTCTCTCTTTCTCTCTGTCTCTTTCTCTCATCCTCTCTGTCGGTCTCTCTTCCTCTCTCTTTGTCTTCCTCTGTCTCTCTCTCTTCCTCTCTTTCTGTCTGTCTCTCTTCCTCTCTCTCTGTCTCTCTCACTCTCTCTCACTCACTGTATATTTATTGTCTGCGTTCGGAAGACAGATAACACTCAGTCTGAATGCATCTACTCATGACAAACCGACATTTTCATCTCGAAACTGTTTTGACGTCATTTACAACAACAACAACAAAAATTGACACTAGCAGCCTTAGCTCTCATTTGTACAATTTCATTAAAAGATGCATAAACTTGTGAACTGTTTGTCCCAGCAAAAGAGCCTAAGGCAGACAATACTGAATGTTATCCCTGTAAGCTGTGAGATTGCATCCACAGATTCACTATCACTCCCTCTCAGCACGCTAAATTATGCACCCACACACATATGTATACATATTTTTGAGAGTGCACACAAAATGCATACCAGTGAACAGACATGGTATGATTTTCACTTTTCTTTAAGAAAAGGAATATGTGGGGTGGGGTGGGGTGGGTGAGGGCTTGGGGCAGAACAAGATGTCAAGCCATTCTAACATTCTTCCTTTCTATGCAAACATTATTAAAGAAAATGCAGAATTTCTTACCTTCTCAAGATCTCTGTAAGTTTGAAGAAGCATCAGATGACATAAAACGTGACAAGCAACGAGGACAGCAACACACTTATAACAGTGAAAACATTTTTTTTTTTCATTTTTGTTTGTTTTACAATAAGCAGACATAAACATATACAATGTAGTAACGAAAAAAGATCAATTCATACACACAAGAAGAGCGTTGTGGACATCTGACAAACACACAGAAAACAAATACTAAAAGCACGATGCAAATATTTCAAAAGTTCCAGAGAAAGAGCAATTCAGACTTTCAAAATGTGCTTTATTATTACTTTTTTATTTTTTTTTATATTTTTATTTATTTATTTTGTTGTTGTTGTTGTTGTTGTCTGTGTGACGTTGTCTTTGGAGCCATGATTTTCAAACTTACGCATTCAATACTGCTCAGCGGTCCACACCTTCGACCTAAATTTCATTGATCTATGCGGAAGAAACTGACAAAATCTTGCGAGGACATGTTTGTCACAGACAGACACACCTCTACAGTCGATATGAAATCATAAATCTCCCTGGGGAGGGGGGGGGGGGGGGGGCAGGGGTGGATGGGCGAGGAGCTTGAAAAACAAAAGTTTGTGTTCACGCAGGTTGGATGGGTCTTCTGATAGAGCAATGGACTCGAAATCTGACATCTTGAGTTCAATTCCAGTCCCCAACATAAAAAAAAAATTGGCCTGTACTTTGCCCTTCTCAATTTTTCCATCATTCTGATGGTGTCAACTTGATGTTTTATAGATCCCTCTCCCAAACCCTTGCTATTTCTGGACCTTGCCAGCGCATAGGGTTTTGTGCAGGCTCAGGCTGTCTGCTAGATAATTGCTGGCAGATTTGGGTAAAGCATAATATGGATTTGCCGGAATACGATGATTCCTTTTTTATTTTTATTTTTTTAATTTATTTATTCATTTATTTATTTTTGCAAACCTCAAATCCCAGGTCAATGAATGTTCTTATTCATTTCTTTTGTCACTTTTGATTCACCACCATGTGAACCTCGGGCTGCTCTTTCCTTTAAGACCGCGTCGCCGCAGTACAGCGCGTTTATTCTTTTTCTTTTTTTACAAGACACCCCCCCCCCCCCCACACACACACACAAACCCCATATATACACACACCACACACACAGACATAAACACTCTTACAAACACACACACACACACACACACACACACACACAAACCACACATATACACACACCACACACACAGACATAAACACATAAACACACACAAAACAGACACATGCATACGCACACATCACAACACGCACAACACACACACACACACACACACACACACACACACACACACACACACACACACACACACACACACACACACGCACGCACGCACGCACATACACACTCACACACACACACACACAACCAAAGCTGCACTGCACTTGACAACATACATTTTCTCCTAGTCAAATTTTTCGTCTTTCCATAACATTCGCCCAGATCGAAATGGATACCAGACCTATTTATCTTGTAGTAATTATGAACTGACTACTGTATCGGCACCTTCAATTACCACTGAATGTATAAGTGTTAATCAGCATGAATCATAGTGCACATTATGGTATATCTCAACTGTACCATGGATCACATGACTGTTGATCACAACGAGTATGTGCCTGACTGTCCACAAATTCCTTAATACATATGTACCGCAGTCGGTGTCGTTTCTTTTCTGTCTCTGGTCCATACAACTGGAACAATCTTCCCCTGTCTTTTTGACAGTCGTAACCTCTGTCTTCCTTCAAGTCTAGTTTGAAGACACACCTTTTTGCCCAGCAGTGATTAACCCCTCTGCAAGTTCACTCTTTTGCTTCCTCTGCCCTCTTGTTCTCTCACCCACCCACCCCCCACCCCCGGACAGTTTGTGTGTGTTTTGTGTCCTGGGAGTTTTGTTCGTTGTTGGATGATTATTTTGGTGAATGATGAGAGTGAGCGTTTTTGTTTGATTCTTGTATCAAGCTCTGGCACTTTATAAATTTAATTATCATCGGCATCATCATCATCATGCAGCAGCAGCAGCAGCATCGTTCTAGATCTTGGTTAGCGGGCCTCAGTAGCTCACTTGGTTGAGCGTTGGATTTACATGCTAATGGTTGTGGGTTCGAATCCTGGGTGCACTATATTAACCCTTTGACTCCTGCACCCTATCCATAAAGTGCAAAATTTAACCCTTTGATTCCCTCACCCTATTCACCAACTTCCTGCTGAAAACTGGTGAACAGGGTGAGTTGATCAGAAGGTCAAAGTTTTGCTTTGCTAGCATGGTTGGCAATGCAGGATGCTGGTGGACAGGGTGCAGGAGTCAAAGGGTTAAAACTGGCCATCTCACTGTCCCATCTTAACATCATTGTTGTTCTGGTGGTGTAAATAATTATAGGTTTAAATAAGCCACCCATCCCCCACTTCCTTGAAATGGTTATCCTCGTCGGCCATATCACCTGAGGTGGGTGCTGACGTAAAAATTCTACCAGATCAATAAATCAATTGATCTTGGAGCCATGACTTCCAAATTTATGTGTTCAGGGTCCTCAGTGATTTCCACTTTTAAGTCAAATCCAAAATCCAGTGAGAAAAGGCTGAGATCTTAGTAAGACATTTTTGTCACAAACATACAAATATCACTTCTCTCCTGTAAATGATAAACGATTTCCCTTCAAAAAGAACAACAAACAAAAAAAAAGATTAAGATGAGGATTAATCCTTAAAGTTTCTCATAACAGTAAAGAGTGATATCACGGTAGATCTTCTTTTTTTCTTAACATCCCATCACGTTTTGATGGTTCCGATGTGTATAGAAACTGACTTTTCTACGAGCCATCATTAAGAGAGCAGTGCCCATCTCCTTTTCGTCGTGATTTTAAAGGAATATTTTCAATGGGTGTATGTAATTCAATGTATGTAATTCGCCAACAGAAAATTCAGAGTTACGGTATTTTTGTTTTGTTTTTTTGTTTGTTTGTTTTTCAATTTCATTACACGTGCATGTGCCACACAGAACGCTGAACTACAACAGAACTTACTACGCTGAATGTGATCATCTTGAAAGCAACTGATAACTGAACTTCAAAACCAAAGAAACCGCCACAGAAAATCCTTCGCTTTGCCATAAAGGGAAGTAATAAGGAGCTGTAGATGTTTTTCCTTGTCTGATGTCGTTGAACCAAAATGTGTTGGCAGAGCTATGACAGCACACAATTCAAGTAGGCCTACCTTTCTTTTAATTGCCTCATTATACCTCCGTGTGTGTGGTGTGTGTGTGTGTGTGTGTGTGTGTGTGTGTGTGTGTGTGTGTGTGTGTGTGTGTGTTGTGTGTGTGTGTCTCTCTCTCACACACACACCACACACACACACACACACACACACACACACACACACACACACAGAGGGAGACACAGAGAGAGAGAGTTTATATCAATGATACATCTATGTGTGAGGTTGTTACTGGATGGTGTGTAATTATGTGCGTGTCTACACGCGCACATTCGTGTGTGTATGTGTTGTTTGTGTGACAGTGTGTGTGTGTGTGTGTGTGTGTGTGTGTGTGTGTGTGTGTGTGTGTGTGTGTGTGTGTGTGTGCCTGTCAATATGTGTGTCCTAGTAAGTGTGTGTCTATATGTGTGTATACGTGTGTGTGTGTGTGAGTGGGTGTGTGTGTGTTTGACAAAGAGAGAGAGAGAGAGAGAGAGCATAACATTTTAACCTGATAGCAAACGGTTGACAGTGATGATGGTGTGTGTATATACGAGGATGTGTGCATTTGTCTCAGACAGACAGAACAGGCAGACAAAAAAGACAGGCAACCGAACAGATACATAGAGAGCATGATATAAATCATTTTCATTTATAAAGATGATATAATTCTTTTTAATCATAAAACCGAAATAGTACGTACAGAAGACTTTCGTTTTGTTTGAAATCAATGACCTCCTTTTAAGAAAGAATCATCGACAAACATAAACCAAACAGTAACTTTCACAGTTGTATATTGTACGCTACATATGACTGATGAAATCATCACAACCACAATGTTGAGAAAACAGTACAAAAGTATTCATATAAACATGTTCTGTGGCTCCATGTACACTATCAAACGCACACACACACAGACACACACAGACACACACACATACACCCACACACACACACACACACACACACACACACACACAATACACACACACACTCACACACACATACACACACACACTCACACACACACACACACACAAACACACACACACACACATATAATAACACGAAAAAAATGCGCGGGCACATACACACACGTCCACAAACGGCACTCCCGCACACAACACAGTGCACGCATATATGCATGCACTCATCCGACCGCGCGCGCGCACACACACACACACACACACACAGAGCATCGTGCGCGCACACACACACTCACACTCACATACTGACCGACTTAACACATGCATTGTCTACATGCACACACACAACACACACACACACACGCACACACACACACCACGCACGCACGCACGCACACACACACACACACAAGCACGCACGCACGCACACACACTCACGGGTCGCAGCATGCACGTCCACACACATATAAAAGCATGCACGCACTCTTATACACATAGACACGCACACACATGTAAACACACACACACACAGACGCCGAAACAAAAACACTCACATGGCCTACACGTACACACACACATATGCATACACGCGGACGCATACAAATAATCATGCATCAAACACACACAGAGGACACACTGGACACACATACAAATATACACACACTCATACATACACAGATCTAGACAATACACACAGGCCTACACCATACATACATAGACTACACCATACATACATAGACCTACACCATACATACATGACATACACCATACATACATAGACATACACCATTTCATACATAGACCTACACCATACATACATAGACCTACACCATACATGCATAGACCTACACCATACATACATTAGACCTACACCATCTATACATTAGGCCTACACCATACATTAATAGGCCTACACACATACATTACATAGGCCTACATCATCTACATAACCTAACATTATAGACCTACACCTACATTACATATAGACCTACACCCATACATACATACATTAGACCTACACCATACCATATCATGTACATACATACATTAGACCTACACCATACTACATACACATACATACATAGGCCTACACCATACATACATAGACCTACACATACATAATCTAGGCCTACACCATACATACATACATCTAGGCACTACACCATACATACATAGACCTACACTACATACATACATAGACTACATTACAACATAGCCTACACATACATACTAGGCCTACACATACATACATAGACCTACACATACATACATAGGCTACACCATACATACATAGGCCTACACCATACATACATAGGACCTACACCATTACATACATACATAGACCTACACCATACATACATAGGCCTACACATACATACATAGGTCTACACCATACATTTCATAGACCTACACCATACATACATACATAGTACCTACACATACATACATACATAGGCCTACACCATACATTACATAGGCCTACACCATACATTACATAGACCTACACCATACATACATAGGACCTACACCATACTATACATAGGCCTACACTCATACTATACATAGACCTACACCATACATACATGACATAGACCTACATACATAGGCTACCATACATACATAGGACCTACACCATACATACATAGACCTACACATACATACATACATAGACCTACACCATAATACATGCTACACCATACATATAGACCTACACATACATTACATTACATAGGCCTACACCATACATACATAGACCTACACCATACATATACATAGACCTACACCATACATACTACATAGACCTACACCATACATACATAGACCTACACCATACATTACATAGGCCTACACCATACATACATAGGCCTACACCATACATACATAGACCTACACCATACATACATACATACATAGGCCTACACCATACATACATAGGTCTACACCATACATACATAGACCTACACCATACATACATACATAGACCTACACCATACATACATACATAGACCTACACCATACATACATAGGCCTACACCATACATACATAGACCTACACCATACATACATAGGCCTACACCATACATACATAGGTCTACACCATACATACATAGACCTACACCATACATACATACATAGACCTACACCATACATACATACATAGGCCTACATCATACATACATAGGTCTACACCATACATACATACATAGACCTACACCATACATACTAGGCCTACACCATACATACATTAGACTACACCATACATACATACATAGACCTACACCATTACATACATACATAGACCTACACCATACATACATTACATACATATAGACATACACCATACATACATACATAGACCTTACACCATACATACATAGGTCTACACCATACATACATGGGCCTACACCATACATACATAGACCTACACCATACATACATCATAGACCTACACCATACATACATAGGTCTACACCATACATACATAGGCCTACACCATACATACATAGACCTACACCATACATACATAGGCCTACACCATACATACATAGGCCTACACCATACATACATAGACCTAACATACATACATACATACATAGGCCCACACCATACATACACAGGCCTACACCATACATACACAGGCTAAACCATACATACATAGGCCTACACCATACATACATAGACCTACACCATACATACATACATAGGCCCACACCATACATACACAGGCTTACACCATACATACACAGGCCTAAACCATACATAACACTAGGCCTACACTATACATATATATATATGCCTACATCGTACATACGTACATCGGCCTAGACCTACGACACACACACACACACACACACACACACACACACACACACACACACACACACACATATATATATATATATATATATATATATATATATATATATATATATTATATATATATACATATACGTATATAAACATAGGCCTACATGGTACATACATAGATTTCCCTAGGCCTACAATATACATACGAGATGTGTAATTCAAACTTTACGTTCAAATGCAAGTAGATCAAGACCAAACGAAGGGACACAATACATGTTTAGTGTGGGAATAAAGTAATGGAAAAAGTCAAGTGGAACACACGGAGAGCTCTCAGTCTGTCAGTGTTTCGGTCCTTCAGAAAGAAGGTCTTGATGTTCTCAAATCAGGTGACTATTGTTTCTTTCAGTGTAGGACTCGCCAGACCTGCTGCCTGGAACACCTAGAGGTGAGATATGTCCACACATATTCCTTTTTGTTTTCGTTTAGTCCTATAGCAGATTTGAACAATGGCAGACATTAACACTGACCTAACTCTGATGTACTGGATCACTCTTTACCGTTGGAAAATACAGATCCCTTCATTACCACACGGTGGACTTTCATCCGCTTC
>CM060315.1:9624201-9641701 GCA_030674185.1 Monoplex corrugatus | reverse complement strand
ACAGGGGGTCCTCCATCTCGATCCGGAGACGATATGACTTCGTGGACGACATGGTGAGAGAGGCGCAAGGATGCCGGTAGATCGGTTGTTGCTCGTTTCTTGGTCAAAATATCGATGTTGATATAAGTTTCCAAAGCACAACAATCTTACACCCGAATAGTCCCTTTGCTTTAAGTGTGCAAGTCTTGTACTTAACTGGACAACACTATATCATTTTATACCAATGCGGGTGTGTGCTTGTTTCCTAAGTTGTTCCAGACATCTGTCTATTTCTGGACGTGGAAGGCCTGTTTTTTTGTAGTTGGACACGATATTGTCTCTAAATCGCATTTCTTTATGAAGTTCCTAATACATCGTTGTTGTCAAAATAGTAACAGTAATCGGTTTGCTTTGTGCGATATAAAGAAGTCATTTTGTACATAAAAAAGATCTTTCACAGAAATCTGCCACTCACAGGTTGTTAAGAAGAATGACGAGACGACAGTTGTGACACAAAATCCACGTGGAATAATCCTCACCGCCCTCAATGTGACGACAGAGAACAGTAAAGTTCAGCAGGACTGTCTGACGGATCCAAGTGGATTTGTAGAGCTCTGTTTCTGGCACAGAGCGAACGAATAACCTGAATCAGTGAGACAGTGCTGAGACTGTGCACAAAGTCCTCTCGGGCAGCAGACTTGGTTATGGGTGTTTGTGGTAAACAATAGCCACTGGTCTCACAAGGAACCGGCCAGCCCAGATGGTTAACGTCAGTCCTTTTGAAAAAAATGAAATGTTCTAATAAGTAAAGAGCGAACCAGCCGTTGTGGTGCCGTGGTTAGTGCAATGGATTACCGACTGGGAGGATGCTGGTTCGAATCCAGTGAGTCCTTTAAAATAGTTTTGGGATTTTTCGGCTCCAACCGGCTCCTACTCAAGAGTTGGGCGTGCTATGGGCTCGTTGGGAAGACTGGGACCACACAGTCGATTCTCATCTTTTTCACGAAAGTGTTGTTTAAATCTCCTGAACAACACTGCAAATGTCTGTATTTCTCGGGCCTGGATAACGCCAGGATATGTTATGAAAGTAAATGCTAAGTACATCTTTGTCATGCAGACTCAATTCAGGACAGAACTTCGCTGCATCAAAATTTTCATTCCCCCATCGTCATCATCATCATAACATTGTGTAAAATTTCCCAGATTATGTCATTTACGGGATCTTTAACGTGCATACGTGATGTTCTGCATATATGTACACACGGACAGGGGTGGGAGTGGGGTTGGGGGTAGTTACTGGCAGGTCCACTATGATGCCTACCCCTCTTTTATGTGTGTCCCCACCAAAATATAAAATTTTATGCTTGTCTGATGTTATCGTGCCTGCTCCCTTCCACCTCACCTCCCCTAGTCCTAAAATATTGATGTTAAGCTTTTCCCTCTCTGTCATGATACTTTCTAATTTTCCTTTTTGCAGTAATGTTCTGTTGTACGGATGTGAAGCGTGGACAATCAACATGTAAAGTCAGAACAAGACTGAGGTAGCTGAAATCTGGTTTCAAAGAAAAACGTTAAGAGTTCAATGGACAGCAAAGAAAGCAAACAAGACAGTCTTGAAAGAGGCAAACACAAAAAGAACATTACTCAAGAAGATTAGGAAAAGACAAGCAACATTTATAGGACATTTTATAAGAGAAGAGAAATTTGAGCACCTAGTCACAACAAGAAAGCTGGAGGGGAAAAAGAGCACCAGGTGAGACCCAGGGAGAAAATATTGGACGGACTTCCGGAGTGGATGAAGACAGAAAGGGTGGGAGAAGTACATGTACTTGCAGCGACAAAGGATAATTTCGTATGGAGGGCCATGATCGCCAACGGCATGCGACAGGGTACATGAAGACGAAGATGATGATGATGATGACGACAACGACGATGATGATGATGATGATGATGATGATGATGATGAAAATGACGATGACGAGGAGGAGGAGGAGGAGGATTGGCAGATCTGCCTGGAAGATCGGGGGAAAAATTCTCCACCCCTTAAATAATTACAATTACAATATTTATATAGCGCAAAATCTTGATAAAATCAAATCTAAGCGCTGAAGCAGACACACACGCAGGCACGCACGCTCGCACACACACGCACGCACACATACAGACACACACACACACACACACACACACACACACACACACACACACACACACCCACACACACGCATGGCTATAAATGGGGAGAAAGAATAAAAGCAATAAAAGCAAGAATAAAAGCAATGGAAAATTATAGAGAGCATAGCATACAATTATATATTATAACCATGTGATTCCCTCCGAGCGGAGACAGGCTGCAGAGGGGAGGGTTGAGTGAGGTTAGGATTTTATGCAGGAGAGAAAAGGTGAGTTTTGAGAGCGGACTTGAAGGAGACAAAAGTAGGTTGCTGACGGACTGAGAGAGGAAGTTTGTTCCAGGAGAGTGGACCAGAAACAGAGAAGGCTCGTGGACCATAGGTATTGAGCTTAGTGCGTGGAAAGCGAAGAGTCAGAGGATCAGAGGCAGAGCGGAGGGTACGTGAGGGAACATAGATCTCAAGTAGGCTTGACAGGTAATCGGGGGCTGCGTTATTGAGGCTTTTGTAGCACATGGTGTCTAGTTTGTACTGTATGCGCTTTGATACAGGGAGCCAGTGAAGTTGTGCCAGGAGAGGAGATATGTGGTCAGCTTTTTTCTTTTTGAGTACAAGGCGTGCAGCATTGTTTTGAATGCGCTGTAGGATGTGAATGGTGGAGGCAGGAAGACCAGACAGGAGTGAATTGCAATAGTCAATGCGAGACATTATGAAGGAGAAACGAGTTTTGCAGTTGTTTCGACAGAGAGATACTTCCTGATCAGCTTTATACGATGGAGATGATAGTAGCAGGATCTGGCAGTTTGAGAAACAAAGTTGTTCATGGAGAGGGTAGAGTCAATGCAGACACCAAGGTTTTTAGCTGAATCAGAAATTGGGACTGATGTGTTACATAATGGGAGAGAAAGAGGAGGCAGCTGAGAAAGTTTCTGACGGGTGCCAATGAGGATAGCTTCTGTTTTGTCGTCATTAAGCTGAAGTCTATTGTGTGTCATCCAGTTCTTAATGTCCGAGTAACACTCAGTGGTGCGAGTCAACAGGCGCTGTATATTATCAGGTGAGTCACTGTCTTGAAGTTGGGTGTCATCAGCATAGAAGTGTGTGTTTTATAGAATGGGAGTTGGTGATGGTGGACAGGGGGGAGGTGTAAAGAGTGAAAAGAACAGGGCCAAGGACAGATCCTTGTGGAACACCACAGGTCAGGTATGCAGGTTGAGAGTAAGTGCCATTGATGAGAACGGTTTGTTTTCTGTTTGATAGGTATGAAGTGAACCAAGACAGAGCAATGTCAGAGATGCCAAAAGTATGATGAAGTCTAGCAAGGAGAATACCATGATCAATGGTATCAAAGGCTGCAGACAGATCAAGGAGTGTGAGGAGAGAGATATTGCCAGTATCAGTTGCAAGGAGGAGATTGTTGAGAATGTGTAGTAGGGCAGTTTCAGTGCTATGGCACTGGCGGTAGGCTGACTGGAAAGGATTGAGGAGATTGTTGGCAGACAGGTGAGAGTTCAGCTGGTTGAGGACGACTTTTTCAAGGAGTTTTGACAAGAAAGAGAGATTAGAGATAGGCCGGTAATTTTTCAGTTCATTTGGATCTAAATTGTGTTTCTTGAGGAGAGGGTGAACAATAGCAGACTTGAAAGAATCTGGGACAGTTCCAGTTTGAAGAGAAGTGTTGATGATGTCAGTGATGAATGGGAGGAGAGTAGGGAGACAGTCGGCGTAGACAGAACCTGGAAGAGGATCCAGTTCGCAGGTTTTGAACGACATGGATCTGATTGTGTTGAGAATTTCTTCTTGTGAGACTGGGGTAAAAGTAGTAAGAGGTGTGCCAGAGAAGGAAGGGTCAGGTGGGCACGGAGCGACAAGCACCCGGACAGATTCGACCCCAGACCTTCCGAATGGAAGCCTAACGTTATCCCACTTGACCACGAAGCCATGTCACTCACCAACTGAGCTATCGGGAACGTCTTAACCATCATGCTCTAACCACTACACCACCCTACCCCACCCCACCAATCACTATAGCACAGATAAAACGCCAATGATTTATTTCACTGAGGGCGCAGCCAGCTCCAGCGTGGTAGCCGAGTGTGAGGACTACACAATCAACACCTGAACGCTGTTCTTGTTGATTTTTTTTTTTTACTTTGCTTTTGTTGTTGAAAAAATAATGGTATGGGTTAGCAGGCCTTAACCGTGATTTCTGCAGAGAGAGATGTGTGTGTGTGTGTGTGTGTGTGTTTGTGTGTGTGTGTGTGTGTGTGTGTGTGTGTGTGTGTGTGTGTGTGTGTGTGTGTGTGTGTGTGAGTGTGTGTGTGTGTGTGTGAGTGTGTGTGTGAGTGTGTGTGTGTGTGTGTGTGTGTGTGTGTGTGTGTGTGTGTGTGTGTGTGTGTGTGTGTGTGTGTGATGTGTGTGTGTAAGTTTGTGTGTGTGGTCTTTCATTTAATGTCTATTCACTTAAGTGATTTTAGCTTTGTGTGTGTGTTCTGTGGTGTGTGTGTGTGTGTGTGTGTGTGTGTGTGTGTGTGTGTGTGTGTGTGTGTGTGTGTTTTGTGTGTGTCTGTGTGTGTTTATGTGTGTGTGAGAGAGTGTCTGTGTGTGTGTGTGTGTGTCTGTGTGTGTGCGTGTGTGTGTAAGCGTGCATGTGTATGTGTGTGTATGTATGTATGTAGGTATGCGTGTCTGTCTGTATGTATGTATGCATGTATGTATATATGTGTGTATGTATGTATGTATATATATACACACACTATATATATATATATATATATATATATATATATATATATATATATATATATATAATACACACACATATATATATATGTATACACACACACAATAATATATATATATATATATATATATATATATATATATATATATATATATATATATACAGAGACAGAGAGAGCTTGTCTGTGTGTGTGTGTGTGTTGTGTGTGTGTGTGGTGTGTGTGTGTGTGTGTGTGTGTGTGTGTGTGTGTGTGTTGTGCGCGCGCGCGCCTGTGTATGTCGTCCGTATTTATGTGAGTGTGCAGCGGTGTATATGTGTCCTTGAGTGCACGTGCACGGGTGTGTGTGCGCGGGGCGTTTCTTTGCTTGCTTTTGGTATGTTTTTGTAAGTCTCTTATGGCAAGACGATCCTTGAACAAAGGACGGAGATAAAGAGACTTACCCAAACAAAGAATCCTTGTCCAGAGAAGACCTGTCCTCATACCTAATGCCACTCGTAAACTCTGTGATAACGAGACAGAGGGAAGGGATAGAAAGAGACATACAGACAGACTTGGATAGGAAAAGGAAAGGGGAATCAGATAGGGAGGAGAGAGACGGGGAGAGAGAGAGAGAGTGGGAGAGGGGGAGACAAGAGAGAAAAATGAGACGGAGATATAGAGAGGAGAGACAGACAGAGAGACAGACAGACAGAGAGACGGAGTCAGAGAGGAGAGAGAGAGGAAGAGAGAAGGGGAAAGAGAAAGAGAGGGGAGGGACAGAGGAAGAGAGAGAGAGGAAGAGAAAGAGAGAGAGAGAGAGCGTGAGAGAGAGAGAGAAAAAAAGAGAGAGAGAGAGCGAGAAAGAGAAAGACAGAGACAAAGAGAGAGGGAGAGACAGAGACAGACGCACACACACACACACACACACACACACACACACACACACACACACACACACACACACACACACACACACTCACACACTCACTCACTCACTCTCTCACATCTATGTCTCAGTTTTGCAGGTCGGCAAACGATATATCAATAAGATAGGTGGACACATCATCCACAGACAACAAGATGTCATCACCCGGACTGCCCTTCACTGGACACCAAAAAGGAGGATGTAAGAGAGGAAGAACTAATTATCATCTGGCAACAAACGATAGAAGTAGATCTCCAGCCCACACCCACCCATCCCCCATGTCTTTATTTATTTATTTATTTATTTATTTATTTATTTATTTATTTGTATAGAGTCTATATATTTATTCTTTTTTTTTTTTTTTTTTTTTGTCATGAGCTGTAGTTTCAACATGTCGGCATACTCGATTATACACATACGAGTCAGTTTTCACGTGTATGGCTGTTTCTTTTACCTTGCCATTAAGGCAACCATATTCCGTTCTCGGGGTGTACATGATGGGTGTTTTCGTATTTCCATAAACCACCGAAAACCCACATAACTTATAGGATCTTTAATGTGCGTATATCAAATTATGTGTACGTATACACACCGAAGGGGTTTCAGTCACTAGCAGGTCTGCACACATGTTGATCTGGGAGATGGGTAATATCATCATCCTTTATCCACCAGGGGTACTCCCCGTAAGTAGGCTCAAACCCAGACCTCTCGGTTGGATGACCAGTGTCTTTACCACTCCACTATTGGGCCCCAGTTTGGAGTTTGGAGTTCGTTCAAGAGGGATTCATCGCACTCTGATAATTCCATATGTGCTCCACCCAAATCTCATCATCATCATCATGTGCCCTGCCTCATGACGTTGACGATCATGGCCCTCCATATGTATCTATTCCTTGCCGCCGCAAGCACAGCTTCCACCCTCTCTGTCCTCAGCCACCCTGCAAGTCCGTCAATACTTTCTCCTTGGGTCTACCTGGTGTTCTCTTTCACTCCAGCTTTCCTGTTTGTGACCAGGTGCTCTAATTCCCCTTTCCTCATAAATGGCGTATAAATGTTGCTTGTCTTTTCCTAATCTTCCTCATCAATGATCTTCTTGTGCCTACCTCCATCAAGACTGTCTCGTTTGTTTTCTTTGCTGTCCATGGAACTCTCAACATTCTTCTCAGAAACCACATCTCGGATGCCTCAATCATATTCTGGCTTTGCGAACAATCATTCTGTGGACTCCATAAGCCTGAGCAAAACCCTACTCGCCGGCAAGATCTTCAAACTGGGGAGGGGTGGGAGAAACTTTTGAAACATTAAGCTGACATCACCAGAACGATGGAAACATTAAGATGGGCAGCATACAGATCAATCTTTAATGTTCGCAGGCTGGGGTTGAACTCGAGATATCATATCTTGAGTCCACGGCTCTATCATAAAAACCAACCAGCCCGCAAAAGGACATTAAATCACACCTAAGGTACCAGAGAGAGGCTGGAGCAGAAAACAGACAGGAATGGCGGTTCTTCGTTGCTGTTCTACAAGCCAATAGTATGATGGGCAGTAAGTCACAAGACCAAAGGCCTGCTTGGTGCAGATGTTGAGCACCCTTTATCAACTCCTTCAAGTTCGTAGTTTGTTCGCTAGAGACTCGTCATTCCTTGCCAGCAACATAGACACTGGCCTGTTCGTTGCCCATCTTGATGCTCCAATCATTCTAGTGGTGTCAGCATTGTATCTCGTAGATAACGCACCCCCCCCCCCTCGCCAATCTTCTAGTTATTTCAAGACCTTGTCAGCACACAGGATTCTTCGTACGCTCAAGGAATCTGTCAGACGGCAGGTTGGGTGGATCACATGGAATGTAAGAGTTCAATGAATCCTTCTCTACAACTCTTAACTCTAATTCATGACACTTGGACAATCCCATATTCGCTCCCCGCCCAGGTCTGCCAGAGATCATCGCCTCAAGCCTGCGCATAATCTTACAGGTAAGCAAGGTCTTTGAACAGGAAGAGGGAAAATGGAACTGTTAACCCTTTGACTCCCGCACCCTGTCCACCAGCATCCAGCATTGTTAACCATGCTAGCAAAAGCTAAAACTTGACCCTTTGATTTCTTCACCCTATTCACCAGCTTCCTGCAGGAAGCTGGTGGATAGGATCAGGGAATCAAAGGGTTAGGTCTCTGCAGTTGGTGGATAGTGTGCGGGAGTCAAAGGGTTAAAACACGACGCTGAGACCGCCAATAATTCTGGTTGTGTCAGTTTGGTTTTTCATACGTCCCCCTTCCCGGCCACCGCTCGTGACCCATCTCAACATCTGGCCAGCTCATAGGGTTTGCGCAGGTCCAAGGAGTCTGCAAGATCATCGAACAACCTCAATCAAACACGAGAAATCCGTTAGATAAGTATAGGTAGATGTGGGTCAATTGAGATGAATAAAGATTTGTATTTATGCTTTGTTGACTATACCAGGACTTTCGATCGGGTACGACATGATGAATTGATCAACCAACTGGAGAGACTCAATGTCGATGGAAAAGATCTACGAATGATCAGGAATATGTACTGGGAACAAACAGCTGCAATGAGAATAGAAAACAATATCAGCTCTTTTCAAAACATCAAAAGAGGAGTCAGACAGGGTTGTGTTTTGTCACCAGATCTGTTTTCACTATATAGCGAAAACATCATGAGAAACCTAGAAGAAGACCCTGGATTAAAGGTTGGAGGGAAAATGATAAACAACATTCGGTACGCAGATGACACCGTGCTAATTGCAGAAAATGAAAGGGACCTACAAAACCTTGTGAATATACTAGAAATAGAAAGCAAAGGTAAGGGGTTGGAACTAAACAGCAGGAAGACTGAAGTCATGGTGATCAGTAAAAAACATGAAATCCCCTCCTACAAAATAACAGCAAATGGCACAACCTTGACACAGGTTAATAAGTTCAAATACCTGGGAACGGTCATTTCATCAGACGGCAGATGCACATCGGAAATAGCTGGCAGAATCGGCCAAGCCAAAACAGCATTCAAGAAGATGACAAGCATTCTTACCAAAAATGCCTATCAATTAACATCAGAAAGAGAGTCCTTGAATGTTATATAGAACCAATACTTTGTACGGATGCGAGGCGTGGACAGTCAGCAAGCAAAGCCAGAGCAGGATCGAGGCAGCCGAGATGTGGTTTCTCAGAAGAATGTTGAGAGTACCATGGACAGCAAAGAAAACAAACGAGACAGTCTTGATGGAGGCAGACACAAGTAGATCACTCATAAGGAAGATTAGGAAAAGACAAGCAACATTTATAGGCCATTTTATGAGGAAGGGGGATTTGGAGCACCTGGTCACAATGGGAAAGCTGGAGGGAAAGAGGGCACCAGGTAGACCCAAGGAGAGAATGCTGGACGGACTTACAGAGTGGCTGGGGATGAGGAGGGTGGGGGAGATGCTAGGGGCAACGAGAGATAGAGATGGCTGGAAGTCCATGGTCGCCAACGCCATGCGGCAGGGCACCTGATGATGATGATATGAGATGAGTGGGTGGAACGCATGTTGAGTTCTCCGTGTCCGACGAATCTCTTTAATCAAATTCCAAAGAACAAAATAAAACAGAGAAAACAAAAACAAACACACCCCCCCCCCCCCCCCCAAAAAAAAAGAAAAAAAAAAAGGCTTTTCATCACAAATTTTGAAAGGGGACGAAAAACTAGTCGTACCCCTGTGTCTTCTGGCCTGTGCATGCTAAAGATTCTACAGCAGTTGAAAATCGTGAAGAGCAGGGCATTCGGCCGGCTGCCTTGGTATACAACATTAGAGAGAGGTTGCTTTCCTAGGCCCTTCCCCTTGAAGACCAGTTAGCTTTCTTGCCTTTCAAACGTCTTGGCAAAAAAGAAAAACGGTGGCGCAGCACTGCGGCGACGCTCTTTCAAAGAGAGCAGCCCGAGTTTTACATGGAAAATCCACTGTGACAAAACAAACAAATATGAATATGAATAATACGAAACATGAATATGAATAGTCTATAGACAAGGTACGGGAAAGCTGGAGGGAAAGAGAGCACCAGGTAGACCCAGGGAGAGAATGCTGGACGGACTTGCAGAGTGGCTGGGGATGAGGAGGGTGGGGGAGATGCTGGGGGCAACGAGAGATAGAGATGGTTGGAAGTCCATGGTCGCCAACGCCATGCGGCAGGGCACCTGATGATGATGATGATAGACAAGGTACGTCGTCCCATAACACTGACGTTGTTGGGGGAGTGATATGGTAGAGACCTCAACTTTTTTTTTCGGGGCCAGCATTATGAGGACGGTCCCCATCTCCTCTCCCTAGGGCGTTTCTTCATAACTGATGAATTTTTTGCCTTGCTATTTTATGTACTAAAAATATTGTTTTAAAAAAATCCCAATACACTCAGCGTTCATCGGTCCTTGCCGTGCACTGGGCTCTGAGACGACAAAACGGTGTACATGAACAAGTAAGTACAAAGCGTAATTACCTGACACACCTGCATGTACCTACTTGTGGGTCACAAACAACACCAACCCCACCCTATGCAAGTTTGGTCCTAACAAACACCAGTCAGAGTTTCTCTTGCAAACACAATGGGCGCAAAATTCCCTGCCACTGTCGTTTTCTTGATTTACACTCGCGCACGCGCGCGTGCGCGCACACACACACACGCACGCACGCACACACACACACGCACACACACATACACACACACACGCACGCACGCATGCATGCACAATACACACATCACACACACGTCATACACATACTAGACATACTATACACACTCCACACACGCACGTGCGCGCACACACACACATACATACATTATACGCTCGCACACACTCAACTCTCTCTCTCTCTCTCTCACGCACGCACACACACACACACACACACACACACACACACACACACACACACACACACACACACACACACACACACACCCCACATTATAAGTATGTACACACTCAATACACAAACACACAAAATTCACATGCACACACACACACACACACACACACACACACACACACACACACACATACATACATACATACATACATACATTCATACATACATACATACATACATACATACATACACACACACACATACACACTACGTTATACACACGCACACACTCATTACACAACCACAAAGTTACGATCACACACACAGTCACACACACTGACTACAGCTATGGCAAGAGTGAAGTGCTATTTTCTATTTTGCATATTTTATGAGGCAATTTAGTCTTGTTGTCTAACCTGGATCTCTTGGCTTCAATCGAACAGCAGGCTTCTAAACGCTATATATGGCATTACATATACATATACATATCTATCTATCTATCTGTCTGTCTGTCTGTTTGTCTATCTTTCTATCTAATTATCTATCTATTTATCTATCTGTCTGTCTATCTATCTATCTATTTATCTGTCTGTCTGTCTCTCTGTCTATCTGTCTGTCTATTTCTATCTATCTCTGTGTGTATGTGGTGTGTGTGGTGTGTGTGTGTGTGTGTGTGTGTTGTGTGTGTGTGTGTGTGTGTGTGTGTGTGTGTGTGTGTGTGTGTGTGAATGTGTATACGTATGCGTTTTTCAGTGCATTAGGTGATCAAAGGTTTATCAGCTGGAGCGGGACTCTCAGTGGACGCTGAATGGGTACAGCGTTCATGAACATTTGTAATGTACATGATATGTGGACATGACTGGTGGTGCGCTATGCACCCTGCAGCAACAAACCGCCCAGCTGCAAAGTGTGCGCAAAGAAACGTGCACACACGCATCCAAGAAAAATAGGAACGCTCAAAACAAACAAACAAACACAACCCAACATGATCAAATTGTTTTCATGTGAAGCACAAATATAAAAAGATGGTCAAACCATTCTGAAATCTCCCTTTTGGTACCATAGTTTTAATAGAAAATTCAAGTGTGCACTTCCTACAAAGAAGATTAGGAAAAGACAAGCAACATGTTAAGGACATTTTATGAAGAATGAGAAATGAGAGCACCTGGTCACAACAGGAAAGCTAACACCGTGTAGACCCAGAGAAAAAATATTGGACGGACTTTCACGGTGGCTGAGGACAGAGAGGGTGGGAGATGATGTACTTGCAACGACAAGGGACAGATTCGTATGGAGGGTCATGATCGCCAACGCCATGCGGCAGGAACATGATGATGACTTCCCTATGTCATTGTGAACTTGGATAAGGATCAAATGACATAAAACTTAACGCGAAGCAAGGACGACGGTAGTGTCACCACAGTGAACACAGAATACAAGTGTTGTCAGAAGTTCCAGTGTTCATACATATCTTCCTCAAAAGCTGTTAATTTTGCACACGCTCTCGTGTGACCTTGACCTTGGCGCCATGACCTTCAAACTTAGACATTCATGACTCCTCAACAGGTTTCACATTTGTCATCAATTTCGAAAAGATTTGTTCATAAACGGCTGAGAACATTTTGCTAACATTTTTGTTGTCACACATACACGGGCGCGTGTGTGTCTCCGGTCGATATAAAACAATCTTTATTCTTCATGTTTTCTTTTCAACTGAGAGGAATTATGTAAAAAAAAAAAAAAACCAATATAACATAAGACACAGCATAAGCGTGTCGAAACATACATTTTCCTCCTTAAATAAAATGTCATTTTTCTAATGTTCAAGATGACATTTTTCAAAGATTTGCCACTGAACTTAACCCTTTGATTGCTGTACCCTGTCAACCCAGCATCCTGCATTGTCAACCATGCTAGCAAAGCAAAAAACTTAATCCCTCTACTTCCTCACCTAATCTACCAGCTTCCAGCAGGAAGCTAGTGAATATAGTGAAGTAGTCAAAGGGTTAAGTTTTGGGGGGTTGGTGGATAGGGTGCGGGAGTCAAAGAGTTAATTTGTTAGACATATGATGTTATACTTAGCCACAAATTGATATGTTAGAAACATTAAGTGTGTACTTAGTTACAAATCAATCAATTAACGTATCCTCATGCACAAAATAACTGACAAACTTATGATGTGTATATTCAGCCACAAATTAGAAGAAAAAAACATACATGATGTCAATACTCAGCCACAAATTAATCTATTAGGCGCTCGATGTGTACGTTTACATTTCTGGCGATGAAATTTTCACTTCTCTCCATGTAAACGATGGTTTCTATTCTAACTGCACAAATCAAAGTGATTTTACCTGAGTAAACAGTAGCTGTGCCTTGACTGCTGCCCATGAGGTCGACTGATCAAAAGTTCCGCCTGTTTAAGTTGTGAAAAGAGCAAAGCGACATCAGGGTACTGTTCTGTTTGACTTGCGACAACGCACGAAGCAGACGTCGAAATGAACTAGTGAGAGTTGACAGCCTTGTTTGGGTGACACTGGTTTTGTTTGTTCAGTTTTCTGTCTCCCGCAACTGAAACTTTGGGAGGTTAAACTCGCATCCGGTCTCATAATTACGGTTGTTTTTGTAAAGCAGACTACGTGTGTGTGTGTGTGTGTGTGTGTGTGTGGTGTGTGTGTGTGTGTGTGTTGTGTGTGTGGTGTTGTGTGTGTGTGTGTGTGTGTGTGTGTGTGTGCGTACGCGCGCGCCCGCACGTGCGTGTAGACTTAAGTTCGGGTTATATTTCCTTTCTTTACACTCTTTCATGCAGACGAGCAAACAATTCCAAGTTACTTTCCTTGTCCTCATACATGCACTCTGCCCAAATGTTCCAGCACAAGGTTTTCTGGAAGATCCCATGGACCTGCACAAATCCATAATATGCGTTGTTGATGTCTTGAAATGGGAGAGCAAGACAGAACTTAAACCTGAAGCTCACACCGCCAGAATGATTGGCACATAATTATGTTTTATTGATGAGATGTGAAGACTGATATCAGACAGAAACTGAACTCAAGATATTAGATCTTTACTCAACAGGTCTCTATTACTTCAGTCAGTGAACCAGAGAAAGAGAAAGTATGCATCACGAATTTACGTTGTAATGACTGAATGAACGAATAAACAAACGAACGAACGAACGAATAAATGAATGAACGAATAAACAAACAGATGAATGAACGAACGAATAAATGAACCAACAAACGAATGAATAAATGAACGGATGAATGAATAAACAAAGGAACGAACGAATGTTACTATGGATTAATGAATGAACGAACAAATAGATTTTCCAACGGTTACGACAACGACAGAACGCAATTTTCCTCGGCTGTTGCTACAACATGTGATATATAGAGCCAAAGCTACTTCAGGCAAATCAAGAAGTATAAACAAGCAAGATAACAGAATACAAATACGGACTGGGATAGATTTTTTTTAATTTGGTCATATATTCACATAGAGAGAGAGGGAGGGAGGAGGGACAGAGAGAGTGAGTTAGTGAGAGTGAGACAGATAGACAGACAGACAGACAGACAGAAATCGAGGGAGAGCTAATTTCTCAATGCCCTTAAAAAATAACTAGATACAGGAAAATTGTTCAATCGTCCAAAGATTGTGTGTGTGTGTGTGTGTGTGTGTGTGTGTGTGTGTGTGTGTGTGTGCGCCGTGCGTGCGTACGTGCGTGCGTGCGCGCGCGCGCGTGTGTGTCTGTTTGTGAGTGTGCGTGTGTGTTTGTTATAAAAAAAAACGTGTGAACGTTTCGGTGTGAAATGCGTGAACAAATTTTTCTCAGTTTCAGTTTTTCAAAATGAGTTCCGTATGCACTAACGTCACAGGTGCCTGTGATAGAGAAGATCCAGAATAATGATGGCACAAGCCTTAAGCCTGCACTTACACCCATGAGCTGGCCATGTCTTGAGGTTCCACCTAGCCTATGGGTTTTGTGTTATGGCCCACTAAGAAAAAAAAATGTGGCCCACCCAGGGATCGAACCCATGATCCCTGCGTTGTCAGCTTGGCGCTGTAACCTGCAATTGGTGGATAGGGTACGGGAGTCAAAGGGTTAAAGCACCTGTCCATAGGGTACGGGAGTCAAAGGGTTAAAGCACCTGTCCATAGGGTACGGGAGTCAAAGGGTTAAAGCACCTGTCCATAGGGTACGGGAGTCAAAAGGTTAAAGCACCTGTCCATAGGGTACGGGAGTCAAAGGGTTAAAGCACCTGTCCATAGGGTACGGGAGTCAAAGGGTTAAAGCACCTGTCCATAGGGTACGGGAGTCAAAAGGTTAAAGCACCTGTCCATAGGGTACGGGAGTCAAAGGGTTAAAAAAAAAACCTGCCTAGGACGCGAGACGCGCGGGTTCGAATCACGGATCGGACACAGATTTTTCTCTCCCCCACAAGATCTTAGGTGGTGGTCCTGTCTAGGTGCTAAAGTTTCGGGTGGGATGATACACTGAGATCCCGTGTGCAGGATGCACTCAGCGCACGTTAAAGATCCCGTGGCAACAAAAGAGTTGTCCATGGCAAAATTCTGTATTAAAAAAAAACTTTCATTGTATAAATAGAACGACACGCACACAGAATAAAAGATGGATGGAGTTGTTCTATGGCGGCGCGCTCTCCCCTTGGGAGAGCAGCTCACATTTTGCGTGGTAAATCTTTTGTGACCAAAAATAAAATTACACTTACAAAATAGAAAATATAAATATGCACATACGTGAATGAGTATAGGATGCCACATGATCAATAGTACAACCAGATTCTACCAAGCTTGAACCGGCTCATGCATCACACAGATTCTACTGTGAGTCCTTGATGGTGTTGTGTTGCACACACATATGTGTGTGTGCATGTGTGTGTGTGTGCGTGCGTGTGTGTGTGTGTGTATCGTTCGTTCCTTGATTTAACGTCTTTTCACTATAAGTGATATTAGACGGTGTGTATGTGTATATGTGTGTGTGTGTGTTTGCGCACGCGTGTGTGTGTGCACGCATGCGTGTGTGTGTGTGTGTGTGTGTGTGTGTGTTGGTATGCATTTGGCGTGCATGTTTTGTGTGTGTGTGTGTGTGTGAATCGTGTGTGCGTGTATGTGCATAAGTGTGTGTGCGTGCTTGCATGTGGTGTGCTTGAGTGTGGTGTGTGAGAATGTGTGTGTGTGTGTGTGTGCACGCAAGCATGCATGCGTGCATGTTTTTCACTGTTGCCTTATCTTCTCTGCCAAATAAGTAGTGTTGTTTCTATATCCCTCATCCTCCCCCGTGGGTTGCCAGGGGTTCTTTCAGTATGATAAACAGTATATAATATGCTCTCTATAATTTTCCATTGCTTTTATTCTTTCTCCCCATTTATAGCCGTGTGTGTGTGTGTGTGTGCGCGCACGCGCGTGCGTGTGCGCGCGCGCGTGTGTGTGCGCGCGCGCGTGTGTGTGTGTGTGTGTGTCTGTTCAGCGCTTAGATTTGATTTTTATCAAGATTTTGCGCTATATAAATATTGTAATTATTAATTATTATTATTATTAACTACAGTAGTTTCAGTTTCAGTTTCTCAAAACGACATATCCGCGCTCGGAACGAATTCCATACATTATGCACTAGCGTCATAGGTGCCATGTGTATGGTGATCATGGCACAAGTCTTACGGTTGCACATACACCCATGAGCTGGCCAGGTCCTGAGGGCCTACCTAGCCTATGTTTTATCTAGTCTATCATATTCATAATCATGATCATAACCATAACCATAATCGTAATCATAATCATAATCATAATCATAATCATGATCATAACCATAACCATAACCATAACCGTAATCATAATCACAATCATAACCAAAATCATAACCATGATCATAATCATAACCATAGTTGTAATCATAATGATAAACTAACCAAAATCACAATCATGATAATAACTATAATCATAATCATAATCACAATCATAGGTGTAATCATAATCAATCATTCTTGTATATTTGTAGCACTATTCCCCAAACTCATGTGGATTTACTGAGCATTACATAATTTACAAGGTTCAGAGCATGGTACATAGGCCTACAAAAGCACCATTACATTACTCATATACACACACATGAGTATTTGCGGCAAACAATTCACATTGTTTCACTGTTTACTTTATTGCAAAATGCTACGTTCTTTTCTACCGAAAATGTTTACACAAGAAAACTATTCTGAAACTCATTTCAAAAAAGTAACATCAGATCAATCTTTGTTACTTAATATTTCAGAATCATTAGTTCACAGTCCTGTTAATGCATAACTTTAACTGTATGCATTTTGTGTTTTAGTGTTAAATCTTCCCTTCACATTGTTGAAGTTAATTGTTGCTAATGTTAGAGTTAAGATTTCGTTCTATTTTACTATTCTACCACCTATTTATGACTTTTTCCTCTGTCTCCCCTCTGCCCCAATCCAACCCGTCCAACTATCGTTCTCCATTTTATTTTATTTATACTTTTTTTTATTCCCTCCTCCCCCCCCCCCCCTCCCCCGTCTAATATCACTTACAGTGAAAAGACGTTAAATCAAAGAACTAACACATGAGAATACCCACATTACTACACGTGCACACTGAATGCAATACTAACAATGCCTAACCAAACACACACACATATTGTACCTACGTACGTAGGACTGGCTTTGAGTTAATGGTGCCGCTGATTAGCTTGTTGGGTCCACCCGTAATTTATTCAGGGTGTGTGGCAGACAGTTTGCTCAGGGTAGTTTACCTGGCAGACACCTTATTCAGGGTGGCTGGCACAGTTTCGTGCCTTCTGATAACAATGGAACCAGCACTTACCTGCCACTTGCTGCTGATTAGGGT
>CM060315.1:9594201-9616701 GCA_030674185.1 Monoplex corrugatus | reverse complement strand
AGTATATATGCAATGAATGATTGTGGGTGGGGATGGGGATACGTGGGTGTGGCCCTGTGTGTGTGTGATGAAAACACTTTTTTTTTTTTTACTCAAGGATAATAGCTTTAGGTCCTCTTCAACCTGTATTTGAGCTAATCTTGCTATTCGCCACATAGGCCTAAGCATATTAACAAAAGAAAAAAGACGAAAAATATATATTCATATAGGGCCTAAGCATTAGACAGAAAACAACTAGGGAGAAGTGTAACATGACATCTCTACAGGTGTGCTGAAAATAGATGTACCATGATACAGTGTCAAGTTGTAAAAATCTGTTAAATATTGAGAGAGAGAGAGAGAGAGAGAGAGAGAGAGAGAGAGAGAGAGAGAGAGAGTTGGTTGTTTTGGTCAGTATTTTGTGAATCATTCTCACAAAGGGGCACATAAATATATATATGTGTGTGTGTTTGTGTCTCCCACACTCTCTGTCCTCAGCCACTCTGCAAGTCCATCCAGTATTTTCTCCCGGGGTCTACCTGGTGCTCTCTTTTCTTCCAGCTTTTTCTGTTGTGACCAGGTGCTTTGATATCTCTTGCCTCATAAAATGTTCTGTAAATGTTGCTGATCTTTTGCTAATCTTTTTTTTTTTATTAATGATATTCTTCAAAACTGTCTCTTTGTTTTCTGTGCTGCCCATGGAACTATCAACATTCTTCTTAGAAATCACATTTCAGTTGCCTAAATTCCGTTCTGACTTTGCATTTTGAATGTCCACACCTCACAACATTACAACAGTATTGATTCTATATAACACTCAAGAACTCTCTTGCTGATGTTGATTGATAGGCATTTATTTGTTGGTAAGAATGCTTTTCATCTTCTTGAATGCTGTTTTAACTTGGCCAATTCTGCTGGCTATTTTTGATGTGCATCTGCTGTCTGGTGAGGTGACCATTCCCAGATATCTAAACTGATCAACCTGTCTCAGTGTTGTGCCATTTGGTATTAATAACTATTATTTTGCATTAGGGGATTTCTTGTTTTTTTAATGATTACCATGACTTTAGTCTTCTTACTATTTAGCTCCAGCTGTTTATTTTGCTTTCTATTTCTATTATATTCACAAGATTTTGTGTTTTTTTTTCATTGTGTGCAATTAGCACGGTGGCTTCTGCGTAACAAATGTTGTTTATCATTTTTCTTCAACCTTTATCCCAGGGCATTCTTCTACATTCTAGGTTCCTCGTGATGGTTTCGCTGTAAACTGAAAACAAATGTGGTGACAGAACACAACCCTGCGTATCCCTCAAGATAATGTCTCTGTGCTTTGAATGAATTCTATATGCATTGGCGTCACTGGTGTCATGTAATGAAGAAGATCTAAAATGATCATGGCACAAGCCTTAAGCCTGCACATAAGCTCCATGAAGTGGGAAGGTCCTGAGGTCCTGCTTAGTGTATAGGTTTTGTATCTTTAATGAATTTGTAATATCAGTCTGTCATTGAAACAACATTGACTACATCATAATGACATGTGTATAGAGAAGACACGTTAGACTTAAAGATTCCAGTTTAATTTTCAGTTTTTTAGGATGATGTCTCCATGCTCAGAATGAATTCTATATGCACCGATGTTGCATGTATAATGGGACAGAGGAGATCCAAAATGATCATGGTACAAACCTTAAGCCTGCACATAAACCCATGAGCTGGCCAGGTCCTGTAAAAAAGTTTTGTGTGCCCACATGGGGTCGAACCCATGAATACATTATCAGCATGGTGCTCTAACTAGTAACTAAGTGAGTTAATGGTCCACACATTAGACTTAGAGAAAGAAATTGTAATCACTAAGTATGTCATGTTTATTGTTGCAGGACTTGTGACTTGGAAGCAGTGAACAGGGTACATAATGTCTGCGTCGGCAATTTACATCTTAGATGTAAAGGGGAAGGTAAGAACATGTCTGTCCTCTGTTAAACTTTGATTGTTTTTTGTTTGTTTGTTTGTTTGTTTGTTTTTCTCTGACCTAGCCTCTGCTCCATCTCAGTGACATTGACCTTCACAGCATGGATTCCAACCACCCCAGCACACCACATGCTGCAAGTTCATTCAGGCAAAGTCCCACTGTGAGGAGGCCCATGAGAGCCAGAGACATCAAACCACCATGAGGCCACCCCCCCACACCCCCACACTCCCGATTACTCTTTGCCAGTTATAACATCAGCAGCAAATTTATAATGTGTTATATTTGAAGGCTGTGCATGTGTGTATGGTCTGAAATTTAATATATTGTGTAAAAGCAACAAAATTAAATGATGCCTAAACATATTATAATTATAATAATTACAATATTTATATAGCGCAAAATCTTGATAAAATCAAATCTAAGCGCTGAAGCAGACACACACGCAAGCACGCACGCACGCACACACACGCACGCACACACACACACACACACACACACACACACACACACACACACACACACACACACACACACACACACACACACACACACACACACACACACCCACACACACGCATGGCTATAAATGGGGAGAAAGAATAAAAGCAATAAAAGCAAGAATAAAAGCAATGGAAAATTATAGAGAGCATAGCATATACAATTATATATTATAACCATGTGATTCCCTCCGAGCGGAGACAGGCTGCAGAGAGGGGGGGGGGGGGAGGGGGGGTTGAGTGAGTTAGGATTTTATGCGGAGGAGAAAAGGTGAGTTTTGAGAGCGGACTTGAAGGAGACAAAAGTAGGTTGCTGACGGACTGAGAGAGGAAGTTTGTTCCAGGAGAGTGGACCAGAAACAGAGAAGGCTTGTGGACCATAGGTATTGAGCTTAGTGCGTGGAAAGCGAAAAGTGAGAGGATCGGAGGCAGAGCGGAGGGTACGTGAGGGAACATAGATCTCAAGTAGGCTTGACAGGTAATCGGGGGCTGCGTTATTGAGGCTTTTGTAGCACATGGTGTCTAGTTTGTACTGTATGCGCTTTGATACAGGGAGCCAGTGAAGTTGTGCCAGGAGAGGAGATATGTGGTCAGCTTTTTTCTTTTTGAGTACAAGGCGTACAGCATTGTTTTGAATATGCTGTAGGATGTGAATGGTGGAGGCAGGAAGACCAGACAGGAGTGAATTGCAATAGTCAATGCGAGACATTATGAAGGAGAGAACAAGTTTTGCAGTTGTTTCCACAGAGAGATACTTTCTGATCAGCCTTATACGATGGAGATGATAGTAGCAGGATCTGGCAGTTTGAGAAACAAAGTTGTTCATGGAGAGGGTAGAGTCAATGCAGACACCAAGGTTTTTAGCTGAATCAAAATTGGGACTGATGTGTTACATAATGGGAGAGAAAGAGGAGGCAGCTGAGAAAGTTTCTGACGGGTGCCAATGAGGATAGCTTCTGTTTTGTCGTCATTAAGCTGAAGTCTATTGTGTGTCATCCAGTTCTTAATGTCCGAGTAACACTTACAGTTGTATTACTGGCACTAGTGGCATACTCACAACCTTAAACAGTTAAAGTAAAACGTACTGGCACTGGCATTACATTTGGATGGAGCACATACGGAACTGTCTGTGTGCTATGAATCCCTGTTGAATCACTGAAACAGCAAATTCTGTGATGATGCAAATTCAGATGATAGTGATGATGCTATGGAGTTCCATCTTGGATTGAGACAGCTTGACAAGGATGTACTCTATGCATTCTGTCGTACTATATCCTGGCATCTTCCAGACCTGAGAAATACAATCACCTGCGGTTTTGATCAGGAGATTTGAACTGTACCCTCAGTGATGCATCATGAAGTTGATCCGTAGACTTCGGTATATGGTACTAGTGTTCCCAATGAGCCCACAGCGCACTTAACTCTGATAGGAACCAGTTGGGGCCGAAAAATCCCACACTGATTTTGAAGGACTAATGGAATTTGAACCCATAAACAGTCAGTAATCTGTTTATATAACCTCTGCACCACCATGTTAGCTTGTTTTTTGTGTGCTCTGTTGGTTAGAGTGCCATGTTGATTATGCAGAAGTCCTGGGTTCGATACTCAGGTTTGCCACTTTTTTAGTTTTTTGCTGATAGAGCCATGCACTCTAGATCTGATATCTCAAGTTCATCCCAGCCAGCAACATTAAACACTGGCCTGTTTGCTGCCCATCTTAATGTTTCCATCATTCTTGTGGTGTCAGCTTAGTGTTTGGTAGGTCGTTCCCACACCTCTGCTTCGCCCATTTCAAGACTTTGCCAGTGGATAATAATAATAATATATAATAATTACAATATTTATATAGCGCAAAATCTTGATAAAATCAAATCTAAGCGCTGAAGTGGATAGGGTTTCACACTGCTGGCTCCGGGAGTTTGCCAGATAACTGCTGGCAGATTTGGGGGATTGCATGTGGAATTGTCAAAGTACAATAAATCCCATTAGAACAATTTCCTAATTCCACTTCATCAACCCTTTAACTACTGCTCTGTATCCACTGGCTGCAAAAACTTAATCCTTTGACTCTCTCACCCTATCCACCAGCTTCATGCAACTCACGCTGTCCACCAGATTCCTGCAAGAAACTGGTGGATATGATGAGGGAGTCAAAGGGTTAAGTTTTTGCTTTGCTAACATGGTTGACAATACAAGATGATGGTGGACAGAGTGCAGGGGTCAAAGGTTAATGGATTACATTTTTATGATCGTTTCAGTTGACTGACAAACGCTTGGTGTCAACCTTGGCTGGTGCATTATGTTTTTTATGATCTGTATAATTTTGAGGCAGCCGAGATGTGGTTTCTAAGAAGAATGTTGAGAGTTCCATGGACAGCAAAGAAAACAAACGAGACAGTCTTGATGGAGGCAGACACAGGTAGATCATTCATAAGGAAGATTAGGAAAAGACAGGCAACATTTGTAGGCCATTTTATGAGGAAAGGGGATTTGGAGCACCTGGTCACGACTGGAAAGCTGGAGGGAAAAAGAGCACCAGGTAGACCCAGGGAGAAAATACTAGACGGACTTGCAGAGTGGCTGAAGACAAGGAGGGTGGAAGAGATGCTTGAGGCAACAAGAGATAGAGACAGATGGAAGTCCATGATCGCCAATGCCATGTGGCAGAGCACCTGATGATGATGATGATAATTGACTAAACTGAACATTTGTACTACCAGGGATCCTACGAGGGGGATGCCAGGGGCTCTTCAGTATAAATAGTATCCCCACCTTCTGGAAATTCTGTGCTAGAAATTTCCTCTTTTCTGTCACTCTCTTTGTTTCTGCCTTGTTCCTTTGCTTTTTGTCATTTCTTTTTATCATTTTCTGCCTTGCTGGTCCATTCAGCTGTATGCGTTCGATAAAGTCTTACATACTTTTTATTAGGATTGATAATTGGGTACATGTATTAAGTGCGTTTTTGGCTCAAGGGAAATGAGATATACAGAAGCAATTTTTAGGTAATTTAGCCAGTTTTTATATGTTTTAGTGTCCTTAGCGATTTTAGGTAATTTAGCCAGTTTTGATATGTTTTAGAGTCCTCATTTATGTTTAAATTTGTATTCAGGTTTGCTTTTTTAAATCTTTTATGTGATAAATTGGACAAAGTGGCCAACGGCAGGGGCATATCCTTTGATTATGTGTGCGAATGCATTGATATATGTATACGTAATTTTCTTCTTTTTTTTCCTGTTAAAGTATTGTGTGTGTTTTGAAATGATTATAGTGCTGACATGGCTCTAATTTTTTTCCTGTTGAAGTATTGTCTGTGTTTTGAAACTGTTATAGCCCTGATATAGATCTATGCAGTTGGCTGGGCTTTAAACAACAATAACAACAGCAATAATGATGACAGTAACAATAATTTGCCAGGTGCTGATCAGTCGGAATTACCGAGGTGACATTGACATGTCGGTGATTGACAAGTTCATGCCCCTGCTGATGGAGAGGGAGGATGACAGTGTCGTCACCCCCATCATCTCCCATGGCAGCACCACCTTCGTCTACATCAAGTACAACAACCTGTACCTGGTGTCTACCACTAAGAAGAATGCCAACGTCGCTCTCATCTTCTCCTTCCTTCATAAACTGGTGCAGGTCTGTTTGACAAAGTGGCAAGAGCCGTTCACACTGCATGGACACATTTTTATGATGTTGATGATAATGATAGTAATAACGATAATGATGATAACAACAACAACAATAATGATAATGATGATAAATAATAATAGTAATGAGGAGAAGGAGATGATGATGATGATGATGATGAAATAAATCAATAAGGTTGATAATGATGGCGATACTGCTACTGCTGCTGCTGCTGCTGCTAGTAGTAAAAAATAATAATTTAATACCATTTGTATGTTGCACACAATCCACATCAAAGCATATTCATCACACTTAACATAGCAAAAATAAACAAACAAACAAACAAACAAAAAGGGCGGGGATTGCCATGTCCATACATATAATGCAGTATAAACATATATACATACATTAATGTTGTAATTGTATAAACACAGTTCATCAAATGCAACAACGAATCATAACATGAAATTAGGAAGTAGTAAAATTAGTCCACCAAAAATATATAAGAAAGGAGAAAAATTGTCAAGCATATAAACACACAATAATGCAGTATAATCATAGTTAGTTATGAAAGCAGAAAGAAGTAATATTATTACCAAAGAGCATTTATTGTATAATTATGAGAAAGGAAAATGTATAAATCATTCGACAAATATTAGTCTTTTCATGTAATACAGGCACATGGAAACACACCTACATACACACAAACACATATACACACATATGCACACACGCTGTGAAAACAGTGGCATTGACAGTGAACATTTCCTGGCGGAGGGTATGTTTCGTGTCTGCTTTTATTTGGCAGGTGAAAGGTTAACCGTTTGACTCCCAAAACCTGTCCACCAGCATCCTGCATTGCTGACCATGCTAGCAAAGCAAAAACTTAACCCTTTGATTCCCTCACCCTAGGCATCCAGCTTTCTTCAGGAAGCTGGTGGATAGAGTGAGGGAGTCAAAGGGTTAAGTTTTTGCAGTTAGTGGATATGGTGCAGGGGTCAAAGGAATAAAAAGCAAGCACATTTAGAGGAACACAATGTACGCAGTCTGTACAGAGCAGTGACATGTACTTACGCATGATTGCCTTTTTGTTAACCCTGTCGCAGATTTTTGTGGAGTACTTCAAAGAGCTGGAAGAGGAAAGTATCCGTGACAACTTTGTCATCATCTATGAGTTGTTGGACGAGGTGATGGACTTTGGCTACCCGCAGACCACCGACAGCAAAATTCTGCAGGAGTGAGTACAAAGCTGTTATCAGAGGATCCAAAACAAGATTGACTGCCCGCGCTCAAGCAAACACAAACCAGAAGAACAAGAAAACCAATGTAAGCACGTCTCCAACAAGACAAAACAAAACAAGCGCAAATTTTCGGCCAACTAGCCTTTGCGATCTCTTACCCACTAGACGAGGTGGCAGGGAAGTTTTTAGTCCTGTTTTTATTATCCATTGTTTGGTGTCTGTGATTTGTCTGTGACCGTGCGTTCGCGCTTGACAAAGGCTAGTTGGCCGAAAATTTGCGCTTGTTTTGTTTTGTCTTGTTGGAAACGCGCTTACATTGGTTTTCTTGTTCTTCTGGTTTGTGTTATCAGAGGTTAAGTTTAAGGTTTGTCCAATAACCCAAACCCACAGGCACAGAAGTAAGTACTACATGGTTATCACAGGTTAACTCTTTGACTCCCGCACCCTATCCACCAACTGTAAAAACTTAACCCTTTCACTCCCTCATCCTATCCACCAGCTTCCTTCAGTGTCAGTGTGATTATCAGTGTTTATGTCATTCTCAGCATCACTGTCACAGTCAGTGTCAGTGCCATTGTCTACAGGTACATCACACAAGAGGAACAGAAGATGGCGGTCAGTGTTAGTGTCAGTGTCATTATCAGTGTTATTATCATTTTCAGTGTTCTGTCACAGTCAGTGTTCATGTCAGTGTCTACAGATACCTCAAACAAGAGGGATGGAAGTTGGCAGTCAGTGTTAGTGTCAGTGTCATTATCAGTGTTATTGTCATTCTCAGCATCACTGTCACTGTCAGTGTTTGTGTCAGTGTCAGTGTCATTGTGTACAGGTACATGACACAAGAAGGACAGAAGCTGGCAGTAGATGTTGGTGTTAGTGTCAGTGTCATTATCAGTGTTATTAACATTCTCAGCATACTGTCACAGTCAGTGTTTGTGTCTGTGTCAGTGTCATTGCCCTACAGGTATATGTCACAAGAAGGACAGGAGCTGGCGGTCAGTGTTGGTTTCATTAACAGTGTTATTGTGTTCATTGTCAACAAGTGCATCACATAAGAAGAACAGAAGCTGGCAGTCAGTGTCAGTGTTATTGTCAGTGTCAGTGTCTACATGTACATCACATAAGAAGAACAGAAGCTAGCAGTCAGTGTCAGTGTTATTATCAGTGTCAGTGTCTATATGTACATCACACAAGAAGAACAGAAGCTAGTAGTCAGTGTCAGTGTTATTATCAGTGTCAGTGTCTATATGTACATCACACAAGAAGAACAGAATCTAGCAGTCAGTGTCAGTGTTATTATCAGTGTCAGTGTCTATATGTACATCACACAAGAAGAACAGAAGCTAGTAGTCAGTGTCAGTGTTATTATCAGTGTCAGTGTCTATATGTACATCACAAAAGAAGAACAGAATCTAGCAGTCAGTGTCAGTGTTATTATCAGTGTCAGTGTCTACATGTACATCACACAAGAAGGACAGAAGCTAGCAGTCAATGTCAGTGTTATTATCAGTGTCAGTGTCTATATGTACATCACACAAGAAGGACAGAAGCTGGCAGTCAATGTCAGTGTTATTATCAGTGTCAGTGTCTACATGTACATCACACAAGAGGGACAGAAGCTAGCAGTCATGTCAGTGTTATTATCAGTGTCAGTGTCTACATGTACATCACAAGGACAGAAACTGGCAGTCAGTGTCAGTGTTATTATCAGTGTCAGTGTTATTATCAGTGTCAGTGTCTACATGTCATCAAGGACAGAGTGGCCAGTCAGTGTCAAGGTTATTATCAGTGTCAGTGTTATTATCGTGTCAGTGTCTACATGTACATCACAAGGACAGAAACTGGCAGTCAGTGTCAATGTTATTATCAGTGTCAGTGTTATTTATCAGTGTCAGTGTTATTATCAGTGTCAGTGTCTACATGTACATCACAAGAAGAACAGAACTGGCAGTCAGTGTCAGTGTTATTATCAGTGTCAGTGTCTACATGTACATCACACAAGAGGGACAGAAGTGACAGTCAGTGTCAGTATCAGTGTTCAATGTCAGTGTCAGTGATATTGTCAGTGTTTTTGTCAATGTGGTCATTGAGTACAGCCTACAGATACATCACACAAGAGGGACAGAAGCTAGCAGTCAGTGTCAATGTTATTATCAGTGTTCATGTCAGTATCAGTGTCTACATGTACATCACACAAGAGGGACAGAAGCTAGCAGTCAGTGTCAATGTTATTATCAGTGTCGTTGTCAGTGTCATTGTCAGTGTCTACAGGTACATCACGTAAGAGGGACAGAAGCTGGCAGTCAGTGTCAGTATCAGTATCAGTGTCAGTGTCAGTGATGTTGTCAGTGTTTTTGTCAATGTGGTCATTGAGTACAGCCTACAGGTACATCACACAAGAGGGACAGAAGCTGGCTCAGTGTCAGTGCTATTGTCAGTGTCAGTGTTATTGTTATTATTGTCAGTGTCAATGTCATCATTGTGTACAGGTATATTACACAAAAAGGACAGAAGTTGGTGATCAGTGTCAATGCTATTGTCAGTGTTAGAGTTATTGTCAGTATCAGTGTCAATGTGGTCATTGTCTACAGGTACATCACACAAGAGGGAGAGAAGTTGGCGATCATGTCAGTGTATTGTCAGTGTTATGTTAGGTTATTGTCAGTGTCAGTGTCAGTGTGGTATTGTGTAGGTACATTCACACAGAGGGAGAGAGTTGGCGATCATGTCAGTGTTATTGTCAGTGTATGTTAGGATTTTGTCAGTGTCAGTGTCAGTGTGGTCATTGTGTACAGGTGCATCACACAAGAAGGACAGAAGTTGGCAATCAGTGTCAGTACAATTGTCAGTGTTATTGTTAGTGTCAGTGATATTGTCAGTGATATTGTCAGTGTCATTGTGGTCATTGTGTACAAGTATATCACACAAGAAGGACAGAAGTTGGCGATCAATGTCAAAGGTATTGTCAGTGTTATTGTTAGTGTTATTGTCAGTGTGGTCATTGTGTTCAGGTACATCACACAAGAAGAACAGAAGTCGGTGGTCACTGTCAGTGTTGGTATCAGTGTCAGTGTCAGTATCAGTGTCAGTCTTATTGTCAGTGTGGTCATTGTGTACAGGTACATCACACAAGAAGGACAGAAGTTGGTGATCAGTGTCAGTGATATTGTCAGTGTTATTGTTAGTGTTATTGTCAGCGTTATTGTCATTGTTATTGTTATTGTCAGTGTTATTGTCAGTGCCATTGTGGTCATTGTCTACAGGTAATCACACAAGAAGGACAGAAGTTGGTGATCAATGTCAGTATAATTGTCAGTGTTATTGTTATTGTTATTGTCAGTGTTTTCAGTGTCAGTGTAGTATTTGTGTACAGGTACATCACACAAGAAGGACAGAAGTTGGTGATCAGTGTCAGTGTTATTGTCAGTGTTATTGTTGGTGTCAGTGATATTGTCAGTGTCAGTGTGGTCATTGTGTACAGGTGCATCACACAAGAAGAACAAAGTCGGTGGTCACTGTCAGTGTTGGTATCAGTGTCAGTGTCAGTATCAGTGTCAGTATCAGTGTCAGTGTCAGTATCAGTGTCAGTATCAGTGTCAGTCTTATCGTCAGTGTGGTCATTGTGTACAGGTACATCATACAAGAGGGACAGAAGCTGGCAGTCTGTGTCAGCATCAGTATTATTGTTTTGTGTCTGTATCAGTGACAGTATTATTAACATTGTCAGTGTAAGTGTCAGTGTGGTCATTGTGTACAGATACATCACACAAGAAGGACAGAAGTTGGCGATCAATGTCAGTGTTATTGTTAGTGTCATGTCAGTGTCAGTGTTACTGTCAGTGTGGTCATTGTGCACAGGTGCATCACACAAGAAGGACAAGTTGGCGATCAATGTCAGTACTATTGTCAGTGTCAGTGTTATTGTTAGTGTCGTGTCAGTGTCATGTTATTGTTAGTGTCGTGTCAGTGTCAGTGTGGTCATTGTGTACAGGTACATCACACAAGAAGGCAGAAGCTGGAGGTGGCCCCCAGACCTCCCATGGCGGTGACCAATGCTGTGTCATGGCGATCTGATGGTGTGAAGTACAGGAAAAACGAGGTGTTCCTTGATGTTATTGAGTCTGTCAACCTGCTGGTAAGTAGTGTGTGTGTGTGTGTGTGTGTGTGTGTTGTGTGTGTGTGTGTGTGTGTGTGTGTGTGTGTGTGTGTGTGTGTGTGTGTGTGTGTTGGCTATTGTGTGTGTTTGTGTTTGGCTATTGTGTGTGTGTGTGTGTGTTGTTGTGTGTGTGTGTGTGTGTGTGTGTATGTGTGTGTGTGTGTATGTCATGTGTGTGTGTATGTGTGTGTGTGTGTGTGTGTGTATGTGTGTGTGTGTTGTGTGTGTGTGTGTGTGTGTGTGTGAAGTGTGTTTGTATATGGGTGTGTGTGTGAGTATGTGTGTGTGTGTGTGTGTGTGTGTGTGTGTGTGTCTTTTATTATGTCTATATGTATATGTATGTATTTGGATGCATGTGAATGAATGTGTGTTTATGTTTGTATGTGAGGGTGTTTGTTGATTGATGTGCATGTGTGTGTGCGCGCGTGTGTGTGTGTGTGTGTGTATGTGTGTGGTGCGCGCATTGTGTGTGAGAGCATGTATGAAAGAATGAGTGTTTGCGTGTGTATTTTTATGCCCTTGTCTGTGCATGTTGCAGGTGAGTGCCAATGCCAATGTTCTGCGCAGTGAGATTGTGGGCTCTATCAAGATGAGAGTTTTCCTGACAGGCATGCCTGAGCTGAGACTGGGACTTAACGACAAAGTTCTCTTTGAGAGCACAGGCCGTGAGTTCATATTATCATGGGTCTTGTTCTACTCATTTGTTACTTCTCAAAAATGGGGACATAAGGTGCATGCTAAGAGTTTCATGGGCAACAAAGAAAACAAATGAGTCAGTCTTGAAAGAAGCAAGCACAGAAAGTACACTAACCCTTTGACTCCCGCAACCTGTCCACCAATGTCCTGCATTGCTAACCATGCAAGCAAAGCAAAAACTTAACCCTTTGACTCCCCCTCCTATCACCACTTCCTGCAGGTGGATAGGGTGAGGGAGTCAGTTTTTGCAGTTGGTGTGTAGGGTGCTGGAGTCAAAGGGTTCATGAAGAAGATTAGGAAAAGACAAGCAACATTTATAGGACATTTTATGAGACAAAAATTTGAGCACCTAGTCACAACAGGAAAGCTAGAGGTGGACCTAGGGAGAGAATATTAGACAGTTTTGTGGAGTGGGTGGAGACAGAATGGGTAGATGCAGCAGCAAAAGAGATTCATGTGGAAGACCATGATCACCAACGCCATGCGGCATTGCACATGATGGAGGAGGAAATTGTGCAAGTGAAACAAGAGATTGTCTAGGTGAAATTGAAGATTGCATGCTGATGCTGTCCAGTATTAGTCCTTTTCTCCCACAGGATGAAGCAGCAGGGAAGTTTTGGTCTTTTTCTCCTAATTTTTTTTATTTGTTGTTTGTTTGTTTGTGATCTTATGTTTACGCTCAACAAAGGCCATTTGGCTGAAAATTTGCGCCTGTCTTGTCTGGTTGTATTAGATACGTGTTTTGATTCTATGTTCATGTTTTTCTGGTTCCAAAGCACTTGTTAATGCAGTCATGGAGGTTGTAACGTTTTGCTGTCATTCTGTGCAGGAGGCAAGAGCAAGTCGGTGGAATTGGAGGATGTCAAGTTTCACCAGTGTGTGCGTCTGTCTCGCTTTGAGAACGACCGGACCATCTCCTTCATCCCCCCTGACGGAGAGTTTGAACTCATGTCATACCGTCTTAATACTCATGTAAGTGATCTTCAAAGTAATTTTATTTTCAGTTTTCCCACCCAAGACTGAAAATGTATGTTACCATAGTTCCCTTGTCTTCTACTATAGCATTTTGGCTATTTTGGTTACGCTGTGTATGAATAAACTATAATCATTTTGCTTATGTTAGAAAACTGCTATAGTTTATGCGTAAATAAACAATGTGCAGATGAATTATGTTAGAAAACTGCTGTAGTCTGTGCACAAACTATGTGCAGATGAATTATGTTAGAAAACTGCTATAGTTTATGCGAAAATAAACTATGTGCAGATGAATTATGTTAGAAAACTGCTGTAGTCTGTGCATAATTAAACTATGTGCAGATGAATTATGTTAGAAAACTGCTATAGTTTATGCGAAAATAAACTATGTGCAGATGAATTATGTTAGAAAACTGCTGTAGTCTATGCATAATTAAACAATGTGCAGATGAATTATGTTAGAAAACTGCTGTAGTCTTGCATAATTAAACAATGTGCAGATGAATTATGTTAGAAAACTCTGTAGTCTGTGCATAAATAAACAATGTGCAGATGAATTATGTTAGAAAACTGCTGTAGTCTGTGCATAATTAAACATGTGCAGATGAATTATGTTAGAAAACTGCTTAGTTATGCGAAATAAACATGTGCAGATGAATTATGTTAGAAAACTGCTGTAGTCTATGCATAATTAAACAATGTGCAGATGAATTATGTTAGAAAACTGCTGTAGTCTATGCATAATTAAACAATGTGCAGATGAATTATGTTAGAAAACTGCTGTAGTCTATGCATAATTAAACAATGTGCAGATGAATTATGTTAGAAAACTGCTGTAGTCTATGCATAATTAAACAATGTGCAGATGAATTATGTTAGAAAACTGCTGTAGTCTGTGCATAATTAAACAATTGCAGATGAATTATGTTAGAAAACTGCTGTAGTCTATGCATAATTAAACAATGTGCAGATGAATTATGTTAGAAAACTGCTGTAGTCTGTGCATAATTAAACAATGTGCAGATGAATTATGTTAGAAAACTGCTGTAGTCTGTGCATAATTAAACAATGTGCAGATGAATTATGTTAGAAAACTGCTGTAGTCTGTGCATAATTAAATTATGTGCAGATGAATTATGTTAGAAAACTGCTGTAGTCTGTGCATAATTAAACTATGTGCAGATGAATTATGTTAGAAAACTGCTGTAGTCTATGCATAATTAAACAATGTGCAGATGAATTATGTTAGAAAACTGCTGTAGTCTGTGCATAATTAAACTAATGTGCAGATGAATTATGTTAGAAAACTGCTGTAGTCTGTGTATAATTAAACATGTGCAGATGAATTATGTTAGAAAACTGCTGTAGTCTGTGTATAATTAAACAATGTGCAGATGAATTATGTTAGAAAACTGCTGTAGTCTATGCATAATTAAACAATGTGCAGATGAAACTTTGTTACCTGTGTATAGATAAACTCAAGCTTGGAATGTGTTCAAGAGGATTCTTGCACTCAAACAACTCCATATGCGCTCCACCCTAGTCTGCCAGCAATTACTGACAGATTCCCTGAACCACAGCAGAACTCTGTGCGCTTTCAAAGCTTTGAAATGGGGAGGGGGAGAGGACCTACGTAACACTTAAGTGTCCACAAGAATGATGGAAATATTAAGATGGGCAGCGTACAGGTCAGTTTTTAATGTTGACGGGCTAGGATTGAACTGGAGATGTCAGATATGGAGTCTACTGCTCTGTTAAAAACCAACCATCCCACATAGTGAGCATGAAGCCTTTGATACCTGTACAAACTGTAACGTGTGTGCAGGTAAAGACTTTAATACCTGTATGAAGTATAGTGTGTGTGCAGGTGAAGTCTTTGATACCTGTATGAAGTATAATATGTGCAAGGTGAAGTCTTTGATACCTTTATGAAGTATAATGTGTGTGCAAGTGAAGTCTTTGATACCTGTGTGAAGTATAATGTATACACAGGTGAAGTCTTTGATACCTGTATGAAGTATAATGTGTGTGCAGGTGAAGACTTTGTACCTGTATGAAGTATGTGTGTGCAGGTGAAGTCTTTGATACCTGTATGAAGTATAATGTGTGTGCAGGTGAAGTCTTTGATACCTGTATGAAGTATAATGTGTGTGCAGATGAAGTCTTTGATACCTGTATGAAGTGTAATGTGTGTGCAGGTGAAATCTTTGACACTTGTATGAAGTATAACGTGTGTGTAGGTGAAGCTTTTGATACCTTTATGAACTGTGATGTATGGATAGGTGAAGCCTTTGATACCTGTATCAACATGAACTATTATGTGTAATATGTGTATGCAGGTGAAGCCTTTGATACCTGTATGAACTGTAATGTGTGTGTGCAGGTGAAGCCTTTGATACCTGTATGAAGTATAATGTGTATGTGCAGGTGAAGCCTTTGATACCTGTTTGAAGTATAATGTGTATGTGCAGGTGAAGCCTTTGATACCTGTATGAAGTATAATGTGTGTGTGCAGGTGAAGCCTTTGATCTGGGTTGAGTCTGTGATAGAGAGACATGTTCATAGCCGTGTGGAGTATATGATTAAGGTCTGTAATACGTGTGTGTGTGTGTATACATGTGTTTTGTGTGTGTATGTGGATATGTGTGTGTGTGTGTGTGTGTGTGCGTGTACATGTGGATGTGTGTGTGTGTGTGTATGTGTGTTATGAACTGGTGGTTGTACACATTAAAGATTTCTTGACAGCTGATCATTTATGAAATGTTCTAATGTGCAAAATTTCTAGACTGAGCCATCACATATAATTTGGGTTGAATAAAATGTATTCAAACAGGATTTATTGCGCTTGGGCAATTCCTTATGCGCTTCACTCAGTATGTCATCTGTTATCTGGCAGACGCCTTGAGCTTACACAAAACCCTTTGCATTTGCATATCCCTTTAATGAGACCAGATGTAGTATTTCACTCCCATTCATCAAAACTAATGATTCTGAACAAACTTCTGTGCTGTGTAAAAACAGAATGGAAGAAGCCCATTTCTAGAAGACTGACAAATATGCCAGTCTAGCCAGCAACTTGAAGAAATCCGGCTTTCAATCCAAAATCCTCACCATAGAGGTTGGAGCAAGGGGATTGGTAGGCACACCAGACTACGACCTTGTGAAACAAGTTCTGGTTTCTTAGAAGGAGAGGACCAGAGCCTTAAAGACAATGGCAGAAGCAGCTGAAAAGAATTCCAGCTAGATCTGGTCCAAAAGGAGTAAAAGTGTATGTTAGTAAGGTTTAAAATTCCTGTGTACATTATTTCAGTAAGGCTTAAAATTCCTCTGTATACATTACTTCAGTAAGGCTTAAAATTCCTCTGTGTACATTACTTCAGTAAGGTTTAAAATTCCTCTATGTACATTACTTCAGTAAGGTTTAAAATTCCTCTATGTACATTACTTCAGTAAGGTTTAAAATTCCTCTATGTACATTACTTGAGTAAGGCTTAAAATTCCTCTATGTACATTACTTCAGTAAGGTTTAAAATTCCTCTATGTACATTACTTCAGTAAGGTTTAAAATTCCTCTATGTACATTACTTGAGTAAGGCTTAAAATTCCTCTATGTACATTACTTCAGTAAGGTTTAAAATTCCTCTATGTACATTACTTCAGTAAGGTTTAAAATTCCTCTATGTACATTACTTCAATAAGGTTTAAAATTCCTCTATGAACATTACTTCAATAAGGCTTAAAATTCCTCTGTATACATTACTTCAATAAGGCTTAAAATTCCTCTGTATACATTACTTCAGTAAGGTTTAAAATTCCTCTATGTACATTACTCAGTAAGGTTTAAAATTCCTCTATGTACATATACTTCAATAAGGCTTAAATTCCTCTATGTACATTACTTCAGTAAGGCTTAAAATTCCTCTATGAACATTACGTCAGTAAGGCTTAAAATTCCTCTATGAACATTACTTCAATAAGGTTTAAAATTCCTCTATGAACATTACTTCAGTAAGGTTTAAAATTCCTCTATGAACATTACTTCAGTGAGGCTTAAAATTCCTCTATGTACATTATTTCAGTAAGGCTTAAAATTCCTCTGTGTACATTACTTCAGTAAGGCTTAAAATTCCTCTGTATACATACTTCAGTAAGGTTTAAATTCCTCTATGTACATTACTTCAGTAAGGTTAAAATTCTCTGTGTACATTATTTCAGTAAGGCTTAAAATTCCTCTGTATACATTACTTCAGTAAGGCTTAAAATTCCTCATGTACATTACTTGAGTAAGCTTAAATTCTCTATGTACATTACTTGAGTAAGGCTTAAAATTCCTCTATGTACATTACTTGAGTAAGCTTAAAATTCCTCTAGTACATTACTTGAGTAAGGCTTAAAATTCCTCTATGTCATTACTTGAGTAAGGCTTAAAATTCCTCTATGTACATTACTTGAGTAAGGCTTAAAATCTCTATGTACATTACTTGAGTAAGCTTAAAATTCCTCTATGACATACTCAGTAAGGCTAAATTCCTCTATGTACATTACTTGAGTAAGCTAAAATTCTCTATGACATTACTTCAGTAAGGCTTAAATCCTCTATATACATTACTTCAGTAAGGCTTAAAATCCCCTGTGTACATTACTTCAGTAGGTTAAGATTCCCTGTGTACAGCGTGTCCGATAGCTGTGTGGTTAAGACATCCATCATAAGGCAACTGGCCTTAGTGCTAGACCACCCTGGAGGTTGTGGTTCAGTCCTGCAGAGATAAAAGATGGCAAGCAGAAGGCATCTGCGAGTCATGACCCGGATGCAGCCCTACCCCTTAGATGTGTAGAATTAGGACAAAATACTTGCTGAGAGGGGCTCTCCTCTGAGGACCTTCTGCTGGCGGGTGTCCACAGAGTTCTTGCTACTTGTAATTGTGAGATAATCAGCTGACTGTTAACCCTTTGACCCACATACTGTCCACCAGCATTCTGCATTGTCAGCCATGCTAACAAACCAAAAACTTTCCTTTGAATCACCAGCTTTCTGTGACATATGATCCAGTTGGTGAGCGTGTCTTTACACCTGTCATCCACTTCTTTTTGTATTATAAATCATTCTTGTTTAGCACTATGCTCCAAAACTTATTTGGACTTGCTTTGCATTGTATATTATCACGCTTCTTAGTGGAGCGAGGAGAGTTCAAGCTTTAATCCAGTAAGTCATGCACCCTTTCCTTTGCAGGAAGCTGGTGTATAGGGAGAGGGAGTGAAAGGGTGAAGTTTTTGCATTTGGTGGATAGGGCGTGGGAATCAAAAGGGTTTAGCAAGCTGGCTATATTTCACCATGTTGTCGCACAGTATGTGTCTTTGGTGCATGAGTATGCTGCGTGTTTTCATCATGTTTCCATAAGCTACAGGACACTGATGTGACTTACAGGATCTTTAACGTGCGTATGTGGTATTCTGCATGCTTATACACATGAAGGGGATTTAGGCACTGACAGATCTGCACACATGTCCACCTGGGTGTCGTAAAAATTTCCACCCTAATCTCCACCATTTACCACAGGTAGAGGTGGGTGGGCGGATTGAATCCGGAATCTTCTGAATGGAGATACAATGTTTACCCACTTTAGCACGGGCCAGTCTGGTCATCTCATGGATTGTGACATTGAAATCTGTTATTTTCCCACAGGCCAAGAGTCAGTTCAAGCGACGGTCCACAGCCAACAATGTGGAGATCATCATCCCAGTGCCCACCGATGCTGATTCCCCCAAGTTCAAAACCACCATTGGAAGCTGTAAATATGTCCCTGAAATCAGCAGTGTCGTCTGGAGCATCAAGTCTTTCCCTGTAGGTCCATTTCTTTCCTTTTGTTGTAGTTTATGTGTGTGTGTTACCTGTTTCATGTGCTAGTTTTGTTTTCTCCAGTTTAAATTTTTCCTGTATCCATTTGTTGACTTTGTTTTCACCAGCCTAAATTTTTCCTGTTCCATTTGCTTGATTTGTTTACTCCAGCCTAAATTTCCTCTGTATCATTTGCTGGCTCTCTGTTCACCAGCCTGTATTTTCCCTGTATCATTAACGAAACTTTCTGTGACCTAAATACTTCAAAAACTGTTGTGTATAAACTAAATGTTCATTGAACTGTGTGGTGGCATTGGAGCTGTCAGTTGGGGGTGGGGTGGTGGCAGAGGACCTAGGTGTGTTATATTTTCCATGGGTGGGTTTTTTTTTCGTAGACAGAATGTAGCACTCTAACATCTAGGTAATGGGCTGGTTGGATCTTTTGAATGAGCCATGCTCTCAGGATCTGATGTCTTGAGTTCAATCCCAGACTGCCACATTGAAATGTAACCTGTACTCTGCCCATTGTAATGTTTCCATCATTCTGGTGTGTCAGTTTTCTGCTTTACATTTGGCTAATTCAGTATGAGTTGATCACAATCACGCTTGTAAACAAATCTAGTGCCATTGTGAAACGCAGTTGATCAATTCAAAATGTCTATCATGTTGCTACAGAAAGACACAACAAAGCGATAAGAATTCTCCAGGATACAAAAAAGCAAAAAGCATGCAGAATTATTGCGAAAGCCAAGGGAGGCAACTGCTCTGAGCATTGAATTGGCAACTTAGCGAAGTGAAAGCAGGTGATACTTCAGTCCTTGAGGTGAACCAGGATTGAAATGATTGAAGTTTTCATGCTATTCAGACAGGTAGCCCACAAGGCAGTGAAGTTATTTTGTCATTTTCTGAAATGTCAGTTGTTCTTTTTCTTCTGTCTTGATTCTGTGAAGAGTCATGGGAGTGCCTCATTAAAGAACAGTTCACCAGATTCCTTCAGCTCTGTTGGTTGTGTGCCAAAGCCAGGATCCCTGCAAATGGTTTCTTTGTCCATTGCACAATGGTGTCGGTCCATTGTTGTTTTCTGTCTTCCCTCTGTCCTCCCTCCCTCAACTGTTCCCTGGAAAATTGATTTAGCAAGGCCATGAATCTTGTTTGAAGGTTATATCAGTGTACTTGTCTTTTCGTAACTGAAGTCAGCAGATCTTCTTATGATCCAGTGTGATGCTTGTTGATTTGGCATACTTGTTCATTGGTGATGTGACCAGTGTACCTGTTGGTTAGTATTTTGTGATGACGCCTCATTTCCATGGCTTGCGCTATGAGGGAAGATGGAATAAACCAGTATATAAAAGAGCCTGATCTTGTGTTTCATGGTGATGTTTTTGTCATTCCATACAGATTTCTGCCTGAACAATACTAAAATATAACAGTTTTAAAATTGAGATTCTGTGTGTGTGTGAGTTTGTTTATACAGATGTGCATTCTGTTACACTCACACATCATTTACTACATTTAGTTTTGCTTGAGTGTTACTGTTGAGGTTTAATGGTGGTTGCCAGGTCTGTTACATAGATTTCCTATGTTTTCTGCTATTCACAATAACAATTTGATAAGCTCTGACTTTTTCCATGTACGAATGTCAAGTGCTCTTTCAGTATGATAGTATCCCCATCTGGAAATTTTTTTCTAGAAATTTTCTCTTTTCTGTCACTCTCTTCATTTCTGCCTTTCTCCTTTGGTTTTTGTCATTTCTTCCTTTCTCATTTTTCTGCTTTCCTTGTCCATTCACCTGATTGTTTTCTGTAAAGCTTTATAATACTTTCTTTTGGAATTTATATTATGGCTGGGTACATATATCAATTGCATTTTCAGCTTTAAGGAAATGTGAACTGCCAGTGTCAATTTTAGGTACTGTAAACCAATTTTTATGTATATTTTTGTGTATTATCTATTTATGATTTCTTCTTTTTTTTTTATACCCTGGCAATAAATTAGGCAGAATAGCCAACGCCAGGAGATATCATTAGATATTTCATAATTTAGCGTATGTATACTTTATTTTCTTTTCCAGGATTTGTTTTCTTCTAGGGTCGTTAATGTGTTTAGACGTGTGTGTTTTGTTTTAGATATTATAGCCCTGATACTCCTGTGGGGATGCTGGGGGCTCTTTCATTATAAAAAGTATCCCCCCCCACCTTCTAGAAATGCTGTGCTAGACATTTCCTCTTTTCTGTCACTCCCTTTGTTTCTTCTTTCCTCCTTTGCGTTCTGTCATCTCTTCCTATCATTTTCTGCCTTGCTAGTCCATTCACTTGTATGTGTTTTATAAAGCCTTTTGTACTTTCTCTTAGGATTGATAATTAGGTACGTGTATTGACTGAATGTTTGGCTCCAAGGAAATGCGCTGTGCAGGAGCAATTTTTTTTTGTAATTTAGCCCATTTTCTGTGTATGTTTTAGCATCCTTAGCTATGTTCATGTTTGTATTCAGGTTTGTTTTTTGAAATCCTGTGGTGATAAATTGGACGGAATGGTCAATGCCAGGGGCATATCCTAAGATTATGTGTGCGCATGCATTGATATGAGTATTCAATTTTTTTCCAGCCAGATGGTGTATACATTTTGAAATGGTTATAGCCGTGATGTGGCTCTGAGCAGTCAGCTGCATTTTAAATATTAACAGTGATAATAATGAACCTCTGATCTGCACATGTTTGACGTTGTCTTGCACAATGGTGTTCCATGCAGGGTGGCAAGGAGTACCTGATGAGGGCTCACTTTGGCCTGCCCAGTGTGGAGAATGAGGACGCTGAAGGCAGACCCCCCATCAGCATCAAGTTTGAGATCCCTTACTTCACTGTCTCCGGCATTCAGGTCAGTGTCATGGCAGTCTTCTGCAAGCACGTACATTTTTTTCTGTTTTATAACATCTCATGTGTGGAGTTCAGTCCCATTCCCAGCATAAAAGTTGGCTTGTTCACTGCTTATCTTAACCCTTTGACTCCCGCATACTGTCCACCAGTATCCTGCATTGCCAACTATGCTAGCAAAGCAAAAACTTAACCCTTTGATTCCCTCACCTACCACCACTTCCTGCAGGAGTCAAATAGTTAAGTTTTTGCAGTTGGTGGACAGGGTGCGCTCGACAAAGGGTTAAGTTTTGCAGTTGGTGAACAGGGTGCGGTAGTCAAAGGGTTAAACGCTTTGACTCTCACACCCTGTCCACCAGCATCCTGCTTTGTCAACCATGCTAGCAAAGCAAAAAACTTAACCTTTTGACTCCCTCTCCCTCTCCATCAGCTCCCAACAGGAAGTTGGTTGATAAGGTGAGGGAGTCAAAGGGTTAAGTTTTTGCAGTTGGTGGATAGGGTGCTGGAGTCAAAGGGTTAAGTTTTTGCAGTTGGTGAATAGGTGCTGGAGTCAAAGGGTTAAGTTTTTGCATTTGGTGGATAGGGTGCGGGAGTCAAAGGTTTAAGTTTTTGCATTTGGTGGATAGGGTGCGGGAGTCAAAGGGTTACGTTT
>CM060315.1:9536701-9589201 GCA_030674185.1 Monoplex corrugatus | reverse complement strand
AAAACACACACATTTCTTCTTTCTCCCCCGTGGGGATACCAAGGGGCTCTTTCAGTATAAATAGTATCCCCACTGTCTGGAAATTCTGTGCTAGAAATTTCATCTTTTCTGTCACTCTTTGTTTCTTTCTTTCTCCTTTGCCTTCTGTCATTTCCTTCTGTTGTTTTTTGCCATGCTGGTCCGTTCACCTGTATGTGTTTTCTGGGGCCTTACTTAGTTTCTATTGGGGTTGATAACTGGGTCTATGTATTGACTGCCTGTTTGGCTGTAAGGAAGTATGCTACACAGAAGCAATTTTAGGTAGTGTAGGCCATTTTTTATGTATGCTTTAGTGTCTGTTACTATGTTCACATTTGTATTCACTTGTATTTTTTTTTTAAAAATCCTCTAGTGATAAATTGGACAGGGTGGTCAATACCAGGGGCACATTCTTAGATTATGTGTGCACATGCATTGATATGTGTACTTAATTTTTTTTTCCTGCATTTTTATCCCCCAACCAGATGTTGTGTATGTTTTGAAATGATTATAACCTTGATATGGCTCTGTGCAGTTGGCTTGGTTTTAAACAAGGAAAATAAGAATAAGGTCAGGTTGCACATCACAATGACGTATGTTGTACATAATCAGATAAAGTTGTAGGCGCTTTGTTTTCAATATGAAGTGATACAACAAAAAACAGACACACATTTCTTCTTTCTTCTTTTATTTGTCAGCTTGTGGTCCCACCATCTTGGGTGTCAGTGTCGCAGAGAGAAAGACTTGATAATCAGCAGCAAGCTAGGAGGTCTAAAGTGGAAAAATGACGCTTGATGTCAAGGTCCAGTTCATGCCATTGATCCAGGTTTTCCATGGTCTGTTTCTTGCTTTTAAACCCTGACATCTGTGTGTGTAACAAAGTGGGAAAATGACACGTGGTGTCAAGGTCTAATTCATGCCATTGATCCAGGTTTTCTGTGGTCTGTTTCTTGTTTGTAAATCCTCAACATCTGTGTAACATGCTTATTGAGCCAGCTGGTGAGTAGTGTGTTCTGGACAATGTTGTGCTGATGAACATGATGGTGGACTGATGTTGTTCCCACCTGGACTGATGTTGTTCCCACCGTTTCTCTGATCTTGATGTTTCTGATCATGTCATGACTGGTCTTGTTGACAGCTCTTCACAATAACAACAAAAAAGTCATCCACAGATGGTGATTTTGTGCTCTTGGGACTTAGGTAGGGTCCAGATCTGGCGCTAGTGTACGAGGATAGGGGCACACACACACACACACACACACACGCACACGCACACGCACACACACACACACACGCACATGCACACACACACATACACACACACATGCATGCACAGACAACTTAGACTGGATGTCAACAACACACAAAATGCAAATACAACACACACACACACACACACATGTATATGTATATGCATATATATAATAATATATATATATATATATATATATATATATATATATATATATATATATATATATATAATGTGTGTGTGTGTATGTATGTATATATATATATATGTATATGTGTGTGTATATATATATATATATATTATATATGTATGCCTATATATATATATATATATATATTTACATACATATAAATGTGTCTGTATCTTGTTTTTGTGTGTTGTTTGTATCATGTAAATGTGTATTTTGTTTTTATTTTCTTTGTGCGTTGTTTCTGTCATGTAAATGTGTATCTTGTTTTTGTGCGTTGTTTGTATCATGTAAATGTGTATTTTGTTTTTGTGTGTTGTTTGTATCATGTAAATGTGTATTTTGTTTTTGTGTGTTGTTTGTATCATGTAAATGTGTATTTTGTTTTTGTGTGTTGTTTGTATCATGTAAATGTGTATTTTGTTTTTGTGTGTTGTTTGTATCATGTAAATGTGTATTTTGTTTTTGTGTGTTGTTTGTATCATGTAAATGTGTATTTTGTTTTTGTGTGTTGTTTGTATCATGTAAGCATCTGTATGTTATTTTTGTTGCTTGTTGAAAACCCAAAGGTCAAAACCAGTAGGTGTCCATTCCGTAATTATTGTTTTTGTCAAATCCTAAAGTGAGAGTGCAGTACATTTCAGTTTCATGACTGTGGGAACAGAATAAACATCTCTAATTTAATTATGTGAGCTTTCACTAGTAATTTTGTGAGATTTCACCAGTGACAGAGATCTGAAATGACAGCCGTCAATCTGCATGAAATCTTGTTCAAAAACCAAATAAAACAAGAAGGAAGATTCAAAATTGTGCGGTAGTTGACACATAATAGGCTACCTCATTTCCAGTTTATAATTATGTGATGTTTTGATTTTAAAGAAAGTTTGTTTAGCTTGGTAGCAATTTTTGTTGTTCTTTTTTGTTCGCTGTTATTGTGTTCTATTTGTCTCGTTTAGCTATATGCAAAAAGCATATCTTGAAACGCAACATTTCGATAGTGATAATGACTGCCCTGTTAAACTCTGGTGTTTTTTTTCTTTTGATCATCAGTGTAATATGCAATGTTAATGTTACTCCACCAAAGCTGAACTCTGAAGCTTTCCTTCATATTTTAAATGATGCTGTGCTGCCTTGAAGTGCTTACCTTATGATGGCTGAACTATGTTAGCGGGTGGATGGAGGCTGTGCGTTGTGGTGATCATGGGGGTGGGTTTCTGTAACTTGATTGTTTAGTATGTTGGTGTCAGTTTATATTCGGGGACTGGATGTATTTTTATCTGTATCCATGGATTTTTGAAAACATGGCTGGATTGTCTATATCCATATCTATGGATTTATGTTTTCATTTGTATCCATAGATTTTTTTTCATCTAATGGCTGGATGTGTCTATATCCTTAGTTATGGAATTATGTGTTTTCATCTGTATCCATGGATTTTTTCCCTTTTAATTGTTATGGCTGGGTGTCTATATCCATATCTATGGAATTATGTGTTTTCATCTGTATCCATGGATTTTTTCCCCTTTTAATTGTTATGGCTGGGTATGTCTCTATCCTTAATTATGGAAGTATGTTTTCATCTGTATCCATTGATTTTTTCCCTTCTAATTGTTATGGCTGGGTATGTCTCTATCCTTAATTATGGAATTATATGTTTTCATTTGTATCCATGGATTTTTTCCCTTCTAATTGTTATGACTGGATGTGTCAATGTCCATATCTATGGAGTTATGTGTTTCCATCTATATCCATAGCTTTTTATTTCTAGTTGTTATGGCTTGATGTGTCTATATCCTTATCCATATACATGGAATTTTTGTCATTGTTGTTTTATTTGTTATGGCTGGATGTGTGAACATCTCATGAGAGGTCAAAACATAGACATCAAACAATAGTTTGCATAAAAAGTCATAAATGGCATTTCTTGAGGAAATAGTTACCTTTTGCGCTAAAACTTCACATACTGTCCAGATTTCAATTTCAGTATCTCAACGTGCATGGAATTAATTCCACATCAACAGATGATGGCTAAGATTCCACATCAACAGATGATGGTGAAGATCCAAAATGATCATTCATAAGCCCTAGGCTATATCTACACATAAACAGTACACACTAGTAAGGCTGTGGGGTTGGGGAGGTGGGAAGTGGCCAGCCCAAGGGTTGAACCCACCATTTTTGTGTTATGAGTGTGGCACTCTTGACCACTGAGCTAATGGATCAATTAAAAAAAAAAACAAAGAAAAGAAAAAAATCAGTTGTTAGACCAGCATATTCATAATACAGGTCTTGTGAGCACAACCCGCAGGCCGGCGTTTTTTTTTGTTTTGTTTTTGTTTTTGTTTAACCCCTTTGACTCCCGCACACTGTCCACCAGCATCCTGCATTATTAACCATGCCAGCAAAGCAAAAACTTCAACCCTTTGACTCCTTCAACTATCCACCAGCTTCCTGCAGGAAGCTGGTGGATAGTTGAAGGAGTCAAAGGGTTAAGTTTTTGCAGTTGGTGGATAGTGTGCGGGAGTCAAAAGGTTAAAAGACAGTGCTTGAATATTTGTATTCGTTTGCACATTCTGCCCTTTGCCTGTCAGCTCGAAACTTTGGTATACTGCTTCCACTTTTCTTAAAATCCCTTATGACCTCAGGGCTATGAAACAATCTCTAGCTGATTACGAATTGTTTCTTTTTTATATATTTTTTTAAATTCATTTTTACATTGATTACATTACATCTACAACATGCTTCATTACAAACGTACAAAATCCATGTATGATTAGTAATTCTTTAACTGACCCCACACCCTATCCACCAGCAAAAACTTAAGCATTTGACTCCCTCAACCTGTCCACCAGTTTCCTGCAGGAAGCTGGCGGATAGGGTGAGGGAGTCAAAGGGCTAAGTTTCTGCTTTGCTGGCATGGTTGACAATGCAGGATGCTGGTGGACAGGGTGCGGGAGTCAAAAGATTAATTTTCGTGACATTTTAAATCAAGACAGTTTTCTTTGTGGGAGTCGAAAGATTAATTTTCCATGACATTTTACATCAAGATAGTTTTCTTTGTACCAGTGCTGAATCTCCCATCTTCTGTGAAATATGTGTTGTCAGTACCTATACAAAATCCAAAATGTCTGCGCTTTCGTGCATGTTTGTGATATTATTTTGTTGAATCGCCATATATGCTAGGGAGGGAGAGAACGGAAAAGTGGTTTAGGAGTGTGATAAAAGCATTTTATATTTCTTTCTTTCTCATTTTTTTTAAGATCACCCTTTGTATCACCTGGGTATAATGTATGTTTTAATAAATTTTAAGTATACACATACAAGGAAAAAGAAATTAGGCAAAAATTACCAGTCTTTAGTAATGGTCAGTTTGTTGATTTATGTCCTTATGGAGTTTAGATGCAAAGTTTGGACTGTGTTTATGGCATGATTGTTGTTGTTATGGATCAGTGTTGGCCAACAGTTGGTCATATCATATTTAACCCTTTGACTTCCACACCCTATCTACCAAATGCAAAAACTTAACCCTTTGACTCCTCACCCTATCAGGAAGTGGATAGGTGAGGAGTCAAAGGGTTAAGTTTTTGCTTTGCTAGCATGGTTGTGACAATATAGGATGCTGGTGGACAGATTGCGGGAGTCTAAGGGTTAAAAGCAAAGCGAGGACAGTCTTTATGCTGTGATTGGTCCGTTTTGTTGTGAAGCAGTGTTGGCCAATGGTCAGTCTGACGCAGTGCTATGTTTTATGTTTTATGGACAACATTCCTGAAGTAATAGAAAAAATATAGAGGCCATGGTGTCTTTCAGTATTTACTTGTTCTCTTTTTCAATGTGAGCTTTCTGAAATAAAGGAAGAAAGAAAAAAAGAAAAGACTTTATTTCATATTATCTGAAGAGATTTTTGTCTTTGTGAACTTTTGTGACAAAAATGTGTCAGAAAAACACAAAAATAGAAGTAGTATGAGTGTTTAATTTAAAAAAATATATATATAAAAAACGGGCACAAATTTTCATCCAACTGGCCTTTGTCAGGCACACACAAAAGACAACTACAACAAAAATAAAAAGAAACCAAACAAACAAATGAATAAATAAAGAAATACAGAACACTTAGCTCGAAAAACATGTAACTTCCAAAACATAGTGCCCTGGCAGGAGAACACAGCAGCTGAATGCCAGCAAAAATTCTTTGGCTTGTTTCTGGATGGATCTTTACCAAATTGGGGTCAGAGGTGATGACATAATGGCTACCTGGCTGAACCTGTCTCTCAGTAAAAAAAGCTACTTACTGCATAGCTTTCATTGGCGATCCAGCCGACTTCTTCAGTGCAACTGCTGGGTTGAGAACTGGCTTCAGTGCGCACCGCCGTGAGCGAAGGTGATGACCATTGAGGAGTCCCGACAGTGTAAACTTGAAGGTCAAGATGTCATTGTCAGGGTCACATGGACAAAAAAAAAAAAAAAAAAAAAAAAAGCATACACAAATTCAGCACTCTTTGAGGAAGATGTGTGAAGAGCGATTTTCAGGAACTTCTGACAATGTTTAAAATCTTTGTTTTCACTGTTGTGATAGTCAACCATGTCCTCAACGCGCATCAAGATTTATTTCAACTGAAGCTTGTTTGGGTGTCAGATCTTGAGAGGTACAAAATCTGGATTTTCTGTGCACATTTTTGTATACAAAAAGTTTTAAAATGGCTCGACCACCTTGTTTTTTTTTGTTTGTTTTTTTTTGGGGGGGGGGGAAGAGGGGGGGGGGTTGGTTGTTGGGAGTCTGGTTTTATGTGTGCACACACTCCAGCATGTTGGCATTCAAACAACAATAACTATTCAGCTAACAAACCAAACACACAAACAAGTTGAAGAACATACATTTAATTCTTTCATTCCAAGACGTGCGTGTTACGAGATAAATGCAGTTTAAACCATGACTGATAAGTGCTAATAATCTATAGCTGTTTGCTATTTTTGCCTCATAATGATAAACAGTTATCCCGCTGTTAGCATCATTACAGACCCTGAATTTTTATCATACTGCCACAGACAGAAGTTGCAAGCTGTATGTACAATTTTCTATTGTTAGAATAAGTTATCATTATTATTATTATTGCCAAATGCATTTTTCAAAGGAACTATAAAAGAACAAAAATTTTGTCTGTGAAGTACAGAAAATCCTCTTCTGAACCAACATATTCATAAAGGTACAGTGTATATACTATACATCATCATCATATCAAATTATACATATGTATATATGCATACAAACACTTGTGCCTGCACATAAAAATATACGTACGAACGAGCATTATACAAACACATCAACAATGTTAGAGACTGCTGTAGACATTTGGCTGTGAAATAATTTCATCAATGAAATGACAACTTCTTACCAGTTTTTCTGCATTACTCTTTTATCATTATCCCCACTTCCACTCTCTGACACACCTCTTAAACTTACTGAAGTCACCAAAACAACACGCCATGAAGGGCCACAGAATCTCACCACTAAATTTTAAAGCAGTTTTCAAGCTACTATCTGGGAAAGGTTACCATCAATCTGGTAGTGGGCTGACCATCTACACCCCAGCAGATCACAGAATGTAACTCCGTAAGATAATGATCTTCATCCCAATTGCCATGCATTATAACAGTGTTGTGAAAAACTGTCCAAGATTCTGTGGCCACTGAGGTGGCCTAGTAGATGGGTCATCAAAAACAAACAGTACAAAACAAAATCATCAGTCAGCAGGCAGCTCTCATGGACAATGATCATCACAGACTTAACGGTCAGCAGACATCAGAAGGAAGGTGGAGGGGGGGGGGGGGCGGGTAACATTAACCTTTGACTCAAACACCCTGTCTTCCAGCATCCTACTTTGTCAGCCACGCTATCAAAGTAAAAACTTAACTCTTTGACTCCCTCACCCTATCCTCCAGCTTCCTAAGAGTTAAGTTTGTACAGTTGGTAGATGTGTTGTGGAGTCAAAGGGTTAAAGGGCTGTTACAGTTCTAGTATTCATCATTCCATAACTACATCATATAGCAGTAGGTATCATGGTGGTTAACACTGAAGGTCAGCAGACAGGAGTTACATATATTCACTGACGGCACACCTTGAAAAACAACTCACTGGTCAACAGACAGGTGTTCCATACATCCACTGATCAGCACACCTTGAACAACTCACTGGTCAGCACACAGGTGTTACATATATCCACTGATCAGCACACCTTGAACAACTCACTGGTCAGCACACAGGTGTTACATCCACTGATCAACACACCTCAAAAACAACTCACTGGTCAACAGACAGGTGTCCCATACATTCATTGACAGCACACCTTCAAAAAAAACAACTCACTGGTCATCAGGCATTACATACATCCACTGACCAGCACACCTTGAAAAACAACTCACTGGTCATCAGGTATTACATACATCCACTGACCAGCACACCTTGAAAAACAACTCACTGCCTACCAGGTGTTACATCCATTAAATGACCAGCATAGCTTGGACAACAGCAGTTCAGCAGTCACACCACACTGGACGTACATCAGTCAGTCAGTCGCCAGGTTCTGCAGACGTATGTGGCTCACCCCTGCCACCACCCAGCCACTGGGAGGATCTGTGGAGTAGTCCTGCCGGAACCTGCACACACACACACACACACACACACACACACACACACACACACACACACACACACACACACACACACACACACACACACACACACACACACACAATACACACACACACACATACACACACACAGAACACAGTATGTGTCATCCACAAAACACCTAAGAAAATGGCTCCAATCAGCTCAGCTACAACGAACTGACAAAGTTAATGACTGTTTCTTGGTTGAGTGTTTCCTGCTAACTGTGTTAATCAGCTATGCCCTTCACAATACAGTGAATTATAACCAGCTATGTCCTTCACAATACAGTGAATTATAACCAGCTATGTCCTTCACAATACAGTGAATTATAACCAGCTATGTCCATCACAATACAGTGAATTATAACCAGCTATGTCCTTCACAATACAGTGAATTATAACCAGCTATGTCCATCACAATACAGTGAATTATAACCAGCTATGTCCTTCACAATACAGTGAATTATAACCAGCTATGTCCTTCACAATACAGTGAATTATAACCAGCTATGTCCTTCACAATACAGTGAATTATAACCAGCTATGTCCATCACAATACAGTGAATTATAACCAGCTATGTCCTTCACAATACAGTGAATTATAACCAGCTATGTCCTTCACAATACAGTGAATTATAACCAGCTATGTCCATCACAATACAGTGAATTATAACCAGCTATGTCCTTCACAATACAGTGAATTATAACCAGCTATGTCCATCACAATACAGTGAATTATAACCAGCTATGTCCTTCACAATACAGTGAATCATAACCAGCTATGTCCTTCACAATACAGTGAATCATAAACAGCTATGTCCTTCACAATACAGTGAACTATAATCAGCTATGTCCTTCACAATACAGTGAATCATAAACAGCTATGTCCTTCACAATACAGTGAATCATAACCAGTTATGTCTTTCACAATACAGTGAATCATAACCAGTTATGTCCTTCACAATACAGTGAATCATAACCAGCTATGTCCTTCACAATACAGTGAATTATAACCAGCTATGTCCATCACAATACAGTGAATTATAACCAGCTATGTCCTTCACAATACAGTGAATTATAACCAGCTATGTCCTTCACAATACAGTGAATTATAACCAGCTATGTCCTTCACTATACAGTGAATTATAATCAGCTATGTCCTTCACAATGAATTATAACCAGCTATGTCCTTCACAATACAGTGAATTATAACCAGCTATGTCCTTCACACTGAATTATAACCAGCTATGTCCTTCACAATACAGTGAATTATAACCAGCTATGTCCTTCACACTGAATTATAACCAGCTATGTCCTTCACAATACAGTGAATTATAACCAGCTATGTCCTTCACACTGAATTATAACCAACTATGTCCTTCACAATATGATGAATTATGATCCACAGTCTGTGTGAATGTACATTCACATATAACATGATGTGTCTTTGAACACCTTTCCCAGTTTCACTTTTCTTTTGTGTTTTCAAAATAAATATCATGTGCACCCACGCTGTAGATGACTTATGGGGAAAAAAATCCAAACTGATCACATCATAAGACATAAGCCTGCACAAAAGACCCTAGGCCTTAAGTGAAAGTCTGTATCCTACAAGGAGGATCGAACTCCAAATCTCAGTACATGTATGGTGCTCTAGGCGAGTGAGCTAACAAGCCAAATTTGTGTGACTGACAGGAAATGCCCTGATCCACTTTACAGATGCATGATTGAAGGCGGTGTTCCAATTTCCTGACCTACACCACAGGTGTTTGTATCTCTCATGCCTGGTTGACACAAGTATATGTATTATGATAGTATGCGTAGATTACAGCCCTGTCACGCAGTCTCAATCCATAGCATCATGATCATCATCCCCACCATATCATCATCATCATCATCATCACGATCATCACCACTGTCATCACCATCATCATCATCATCATCATCATCATCATCATCATCATCATCATCATCATCATCATGTCAGTGTGAATATACTGTTATAGCTTCCATGGCCATAAAAATGGTGAAGAAAATGAGACAGGAAAAAGAAAAGGTAGGCACAAATTAAACTAAGTGCAATGATCCTTAATTTGTTTTGTTTTGTTTTGTTTTGTTTTATTTTGTTTTGTTGCTGCAGCAGGTGAATGAGTTTAGAGTTTTCAGTTTTTCTCCAAGAGGGATTCACCGCACTCGGACAATTCCATAAGTGCTCCATCCATATCTGCCAGCAATTATCTGAAAAACGTCCTGAGCTTGCGCAAAATCCTATGCGCTGGCAAGGTCTTGAAATGGGAGAGGGCGTAGGGACCTATGAACACTAAGCTGCCACCACCAGAATGATGGAAACATTAAGACAGGCAGCCAAGAAGCCAGTGTTTAATGCTGAAGACTGAGATCAAACATGTTGAGGACTGAGATCAAACTCAAGATATCAGATTCAGCCTACCAGATCTTGAGTCAATGGTTCTATCAAAAGAACCAGCAAGGCCTATTAGCTCAGGTGGTCAGCTGTTGGACATGGAGAAGGAGTCAAAACGTTACAAACACTTAGCAAGAAGGGGCAGGAGACAAAACACCAAATAGATAGAAGACACCACAGACAAACAAAGGCAAATGACCAAACCTGATTCCCAGGTCCACCAGGTAGGGCACTCTGTCACACATCCTGAGACCAAAGCACACAGAGTCCACAAAGGCCAACGCTTTATCTGTTGTTTCAAAAGAACAGAGAAAGTAAATGACTGTAAATGACCGTATTTTTGAGTACAGTACAGAGTACAAGTAGAAACTGCGAGTGACCATGAAATATCACTTGTTATACTGTTTCTTTTCTTAATCACCCACGGTGCCTACTGATGATGACCCCTTGCTATGACTTAGCCCTACAGGTCATATGTCTACACGTAAGATGACAACAGTCTATAATTATGCTTTAATGCAGTCCTACAGGTCCTATGTCTATACATCACTACAGTCTATATGCTATGATGTAGTCCTACAGGTCCTGTGTCTATACATCACTACAGTCTATATGCTATAACATAGTCCTACAGGTCCTATGTCTCTACATTACTACAATCTATATGCTATAACATAGTTCTACAGGTCCTATGTCTATACATCACTACAGTCTATATGCTATAATGTAGTCCTACAGGTCCTATGTCTATACATCACTACAGTCTATATGCTATAACACAGTCCTACAGGTCCTATGTCTATACATCACTACAGTCTATATGCTATGATGTAGTCCTACAGGTCCTATGTCTATATATCACTACAGTCTATATGCTATAATGTAGTCCTACAGGTCCTATGTCTATACATCACTACAGTCTATATGCTATAATGTAGTCCTACAGGTCCTATGTCTATATATCACTACAGTCTACATGCTATGATGTAGTCCTACAGGTCCTATGTCTATATATCACTACAGTCTACATGCTATGATGTAGTCCTACAGGTCCTATGTCTATACACCACTACAGTCTATATGCTATGATGTAGTCCTACAGGTCCTATGTCTATACATCACTACAGTCTACATGCTATAACACAGTCCTACAGGTCCTATGTCTATATATCACTACAGTCTATATGCTATGATGTAGTCCTACAGGTCCTATGTCTATACATCACTACAGTCTATATGCTATAATGTAGTCCTACAGGTCCTATGTCTATATATCACTACAGTCTACATGCTATGATGTAGTCCTACAGGTCCTATGTCTATATATCACTACAGTCTATATGCTATGATGTAGTCCTACAGGTCCTATGTCTATATATCACTACAGTCTATATGCTATGATGTAGTCCTACAGGTCCTATGTCTATACATCACTACAGTCTACATGCTATAACACAGTCCTACAGGTCCTATGTCTATATATCACTACAGTCTACATGCTATAACACAGTCCTACAGGTCCTATGTCTATATATCACTACAGTCTATATGCTATGATGTAGTCCTACAGGTCCTATGTCTATATATCACTACAGTCTACATGCTATGATGTAGTCCTACAGGTCCTATGTCTATATATCACTACAGTCTACATGCTATAATGTAGTCCTACAGGTCCTATGTCTATATATCACTACAGTCTACATGCTATAACACAGTCCTACAGGTCCTATGTCTATATATCACTACAGTCTACATGCTATAACACAGTCCTACAGTTCCTATGTCTATACATCACTACAGTCTAAATAGTATGATATAGCCCTACCGGTCCTATGTCTATACATCACTATAGTCTATATGCTATAATACAGTCCTACAGGTCCTAAGTCTATACATCACTACAGCCTACATGCTATAACACAGTCCTACAGGTCCTATGTCTATACATCACTACAGCCTACATGCTATAACACAGTCCTACAGGTCCTATGTCTATACATCACTATAGTCTATATGCTATAATACAGTCCTACAGGTCCTAAGTCTATACATCACTACAGCCTACATGCTATAACACAGTCCTACAGGTCCTAAGTCTATACATCACTACAGCCTACACGCTATAACACAGTCCTACAGGTCCTATGTCTATACATCACTGCAGCCTACATGCTATAACACAGTCCTACAGGTCCTATGTCTATACACCACTACAGTCTATATGCTATAACGTAGTCCTACAGGTCCTATGTCTATACACCACTACAGTCTACATGCTATAACATAGTCCTACAGGTCCTATGTCTATACATCACTACAGCCTACATGCTATAACACAGTCCTACAGGTCCTAAGTCTATACATCACTACAATCTATATGATATAACGTAGTCCTACAGGTCCTAAGTCTATACATCACTACAGCCTACATGCTATAACACAGTCCTACAGGTCCTATGTCTATACATCACTATAGTCTATATGCTATAATACAGTCCTACAGGTCCTAAGTCTATACATCACTACAGCCTACATGCTATAACACAGTCCTACAGGTCCTAAGTCTATACATCACTACAGCCTACACGCTATAACACAGTCCTACAGGTCCTATGTCTATACATCACTGCAGCCTACATGCTATAACACAGTCCTACAGGTCCTATGTCTATACACCACTACAGTCTATATGCTATAACGTAGTCCTACAGGTCCTATGTCTATACACCACTACAGTCTACATGCTATAACATAGTCCTACAGGTCCTATGTCTATACATCACTACAGCCTACATGCTATAACACAGTCCTACAGGTCCTAAGTCTATACATCACTACAATCTATATGATATAACGTAGTCCTACAGGTCCTAAGTCTATACATCACTACAGCCTACATGCTATAACACAGTCCTACAGGTCCTATGTCTATACATCACTACAGTCTATATGCTATAATGTAGCCCTACAGGTCCTATGTCTATACACCACTACAGTCTACATGCTATAACGTAGTCCTACAGGTCCTATGTCTATACACCACTACAGTCTATATGCTATAACGTAGTCCTACAGGTCCTATGTCTATACATAATTATAGACAGTCTATATGTTGTCACGTAGTCCTACAGGTCCTATGTCTATACATAATTATAGACAGTCTATATGTTTTCACGTAGTCCTACAGGTCCTATGTCTATACATAATTATAGACAGTCTATATGCTATAACGTAGTCCTATACGTCCTATGTCTATACATCACTACATTCTATATGCTATAACGTAGTCCTACATGTCCTATGTCCATATATGACTACAATCACATGACTACAATCTGTATGCTATAATGTAGTTCAACAGGTCCTATATCTATATATATATAAGATGACTTCAGTCTATAAAGTTTGTGATGGGATTCTCTACAAATTTCAGTTTCAGTTTCTCAAGATAACATCTCCACGTTTGGAATAAATTCCATACACGCTGATGCCACAGACGCCATGTGATGGAAAAGATCCAAAATGATCATGGCATAAGCCCTGCACTTGTGCATAAGGCCTAGGTACTGGCAAGGTCTTGGGACCATACCTCTGGGCATCCAGCTGCCAGGGCTGAGTGAATGATTTTGTTACTGTGTAACATTTTCACTGTAAGCTGTCTCAAGCACAGGTTCCTGTAGCTGCTATCTCGACAGGTCTTAGAGATCTTCCACAATCTCAAAACGTCAAACAACCAACACAACTATGTTGAATTTAAATGATCTCCCTCCTCTTAGAGGTCTTCCTCCCTCTCTACAGTTAAATTACCAACGTAATTATGTTTTGTCTTACCTAGCTCCCTCCTCTTTGTCATGCAAAGAACAAACAAGTGGACTGTATTCTTTAGCAATAGCCTCTCCCCCCCCCCCCCCACATCCACCCACCAAAGAAAACCAAAAGAAACCAAAGCCTTCAAGACGGTCAGACCTTGGTCAGTGTCCAGGTGAACATAGCGGATCTTGATGAACACCATGTCTTCTATGTTCAGGGCCAGCGCTTCACGTTCTGTGGATGCCAGTGAATTCCTGAAGGACATCAGCCAGTCTAACACCTGAAAACAGCAAGTTTTCAGTTACGGGTCACTTCAGAAACATTCAATGCACTCAAACAATTCCACACACACTTCCTATCTGTCATCAGGCAGACCCTGTGAGCCTGTGCCAAATCCTATGCACAGCTGCCAACCTTTGATGTTCAAAAAACAGGAATCATGAGCCGGGGGTCCAGGGGGGCCGCTTAGGTCTACCTGGCGAGGTCAAGGGACAGAGCCCCTTGTGGGGGTCAGGGGTCATTGCCCCCTGAAGCTATTGATTTTTCACCAATTCAAAGTACAAAAATGGCCTCTCCTGGCATATTTCAGCATGAAAAAGAAGTTTTTCCACTAGACTTTCAAAATCCGGGATTTTTTTGACAGATCCGGGATTCCAGGATCGTTTTTCAAATCTGGGAAATTCCCGGGAAATCCGGGAGGGTTGGCAGCTCTGCCTATGTGTTGGCAAGGTCTTGAAATGAAAAAAAAAAAGGGAGGCAGAGTGGAATGGATCACACAGGGAGGGAGATACAAAACTACTGAAACACTATGCTGACATCTCCAGAATGATTAAGCATTGACCCTTTGAATCCCTCTCTCTATTAACCAGCATCCTGCACTGACAGCCAACCCTTTCACTACCTCTCCCCATCTATCTGCTTCCTGCAGGAAGCTGGTGGATAGAGGGGGGGGGGAGGGGGACAGCCTGCAATAGAAATGCTTTAATTTTCATATCGAAAATAGTAGAAAAACAAAACTACGGCCCACCTGAGGATCAAACCCATGAACCCTACATCATCAATCAGTACTTACCTCCTCAATGACCAGACCAGTGAGCTGATCAAACTTCCCATTGGACACCATCTGTGAGACATGACACACCGCCTGCCACACCACACACCACACATATTACACATATAATATCACATGGTGACACAGGATTTCTGAAGCATACAACAACATTTTAACCCTCAAAACCAAGCAATCACCGCAGTGATTTGCCCCTTCTACATGTACACTCTTTTGCCCCAATGCCCTCCTGGTACCCCTTGGGTTTGCGTGTGCTTCGTGCCCTGGAGTTGTGGTCGTTGTTGGGTGATTGCTATGCTAAATGGTGAGAGCGCGCACTTTGGTTTGATTCTTGTTATCAAAATTTGGCACCTAATAAACATTGTTATTATTATTATTATTATTACCACTATTATTATTACCACTATTATTATTATTATTATTATTATTTGGTTTGATTCTTGTATCAAGACTTGGCGCCTTATAAATGTTGTTGTTGTTGTCGTCGTCGTCATCATCATCATCATCAATCATCATCATTATTATTATTGTTGTTGTTGTTGTTGTTTTTGTTGTTGTAAATACTATCATCATCATCATTATCATTATTGTTATCATTGTTATCAATATAATCATTATCATTTATATTATTGTCATTATTGCCAGCTCCAGAGGCTTACGTGCAAGCTTGAGCTTGCACTATGATTATTTTGGATCTTCTCCATTATATGGCACCAGTAGCATCAGCGCACATGGGATTTGTTCGGAGTGTGGAGACATCATCTTGAAAAACTGAAATTGAAACTGAACTATTGTCTAACCAGGGTTGTAAGCATTTTAAACAAAACTCACAAGGCAAAAATGTAATAAAGAAACTCTTTTAATTAAAACAAATCATCAACATTATCACTGTTATGATTGTTACCATTTTAAAAGCATGCACACAGCCACACACACTACCATAATCATTATCATTGTTGTCGTCATCAATGACATCATCATCTCACTGTTATCACTACAAATTCAGATATAAAGCTATCCAAGCTGAACTACCACCATCACTATCATATCATCATCATCATCACCATTATCATCATCATCATTATCATCATCAGTACAAAAACACAAACAGCCACCCAGACCATCATTATCATCATCATCATCATCATCATCTCATTGTTATCACTATAAATGCACATACACAGCTACCTAAGCCAAACTACTACCACCACCACCACCATCATCATCATCATCACCATTATCATCATCATTATCATCATCATCATTATCATCATCAGTACAAAAACCCAGACTGACCTGCTCAGCACCAGAGAGAAACTCATTCTCAGAAAAGGCAGGGTCAAACTTGTGTCTAAGTTTGGCGAGGTTCCAGTGCTTGCTGAGCCAAGACACAGGATTAGAGATGTACATCACTGCTCCCCGCAGTCTGCGCTTCTTTCTTCATCACCGTCATCGCCACCACCATCATCAACATGCCTGATTCTGATCATCAGAAACGCTGATTAAGACGATGAGTTCTGAGTTTGTCTGGAGTTTGTTTCAAGAGGGATTCATCGCACTCAGGTAATTCTATATATATATGCACTCCACCCAAATTTGTCAACAATTATCTAGCAGACTCCTTAAGCCTGCACACACATCTAAGCACTGGTAAGTCTTGCATTGGGGTGAGTAGAGAACAGTTCTATGAAAACAAGCTGACGTCTTGCATTGGGGTGAAAAGAACAGCTATGAAAACTATGCGACACCACTGGAATAATTAAAAAAAAACCCAGTAAGATGGGCAGTGAACAGGTCAATTCTATGTCGTGGGCAATGATTGAACTCAAGACATCACATCTCAAGTCCAAACTCTATCAGCAGAAAAGCCAGCCAGCTGCTGAGATGATCATGATGATCACTGCTGCTGTTATTTTCATCATTGTTGATCTTATGTTTTTACGTTTTTTTGTTGTTGTTTTTTTATCAGGCATACACATATACTTTTTTAATGATCTATTTTTTGCATTGTATTCATAAACATAAATAATGAATATAAACCTACACAATGATAATAACAATACTAAAATTTTACATCAAAATAACATGCATTTATATTCATTACATGTCAACAGGAGAAATATATATATATAACGCTGACAAACCCCAAGGGAAAAAATCTAGAATAGAACCCATACAAGAATAATTAACATGTAATGCACTTTGCCTTCAAGTTGCTTGATAATGCACTTTGTCTTCAAGTTGCTTTTTGTTTTTTGGTTGCGGTGGTCCATCAGCTCACTTGATTAGAGAATCATGTAGAGAATATAGAGGTAGTGGGTTTGACCTTCATGATGGCCAGACATTGGCTCTGTTGACAGAACCACAGACTTAAGCTCTGATGTCTCGAGTTCAATTCTCAGCCTGCAACATAACACTTATTAACAGCTGGCCTGTTCACTGCCCCTATAATGCTTTAATCATTCTGATAGTGTCAGCATAGTGTGTCACAGGTCCTGCTGCCTTCCTCTCCATTTTAAGACTTAAAAATTTTTTTTTTAAGGACCATCACACACAGGGAAGTTACCTTTGTGCTCACCTTTTTTTTTTTTCGTCCCATTTTCTATGCACCTTAATGCCAAAGAAGCTGGCAGTTTTTACAGTGCAATGATGATGATGTTGATGAGGATGACAATCATGATGCTACAGAGTTTCATCTAGGACTGAGACTGCGTGACAGGGCTGTACTCTATAGTCCATGCTTACTTATTACTATCGTAATTCCTGCCATCAACCAGACCCGAGAGATACCGACACCTGCGGTGCTGATTGGAAGATTTGATCAACACCATCAATGATGCATCCATGTAATAGATGAGACTCGACTGATTGTGGTTCCAGTCTTCCCAATGAGCCCATATCATGCCCAACTCTGGGAAGGAGCCGGTTAGAGCCCAAAAATCCCACAAAGATTTTGGACTGCAGGGGATTTGATCCCACAACCTTCCAGTCGGTAGTCCATTGTGCTAACCACTACACCACAGTGACTGGTTCCATTTTAAGACTTTGCAAGCACATAGGTTTTTGCACAGGCTCAAGCAAATTAGCAATCTGCCAGATAACTGCTTACAGATTTGGGTGGAACACATATGGCACTACCTGAGTATGACCAATCCCTCTTAAAAAACATTCCTGACTCTCTCCCCCTTTAAATGAAAATAAGGAATTTTGTGTGACGACATCATGTTCACTTAATTACACATCACTTTTGCTCCCATCCTCATTAGTTGTAACACCTTCCCTGCCCCCCATCTTTTCCACCTCACCAAAACATACCAATTAAATTTAAAATGGAAAAAAAATAAAGCTGCATGTATACATATAATGATATATCTAGTATGATCCACATACCTATATATCCAAGAAAATCAAAAAGCTTTTTAAAAAATGGCATGTTTGTGTGTGTTTGCATTGTGTGTGTGTGTGTGTGTGTGTGTGTGTGTGTATCTGTGTGTACATAACAGTGTATGTATGTGTATGTATGTATGTATATATATATTATAATATATATATCTATATATATATATATATATATATATATATATATACATGATATAGTTTGTGTATATGATTACACATATATATAGGCCTATATATAACCATGTATATAATATATATATGTATATATATACAAATGTATACACACATACATAATGATACATGTATACATACATGCACACAGACAAACAGATAAATGGACAGATAGATACACACTCATAATCATATACATGTTATCTAAATATTTACATAGTTTGAACGTTAATTGATTGATAAATCAAACAATCCTTTATACTTCTGATACAAATGAAAGGGTGTTAAGACTGGGGGTGGAGAGGAGTTTGACAATGGTACACATTAATTCCAATTTCGCGTTTCATACCTTCGTCTCCTTGAAAAATGTCGAACATCCTGATACTGAGGGATCAGTGCAGGCGATAGCAAACCTGTCTGCTTTCTCAAGAATCCTGACCGTGTATCTGAAAGAAGTTTATTCTTTACACGACAAAGACAATGGTTATGTAACCTGCGGCAATCTTCGTGATGATCGTACACTCCCAACACCGATTCTGAACCCTCAACACTCATAATGCTTCTGAAACTAACTCGAACATCTCTGACACACAGTCTTTTAAAGTAATTATCGTCTTTCTGTTGCAATGAGAATGACTGAAATCCACTACCATTCGCACGTGCCGTCTTGCCACAATCACTTAACTCGTCTGCAGATCTAGCAAGCCCCCCAAACTGCCCAACGCCAACGGTTTTCAACCAGGGCAACTTTCGCTTCTTTGAAACACTGTTTGGCCATCCTGCATAAGTATGTCCAGCTCGTGTGCAAGGTACAAAAGCTGAAGTCGCACGCTCCGCAATTGACAGGCTTGTCGTATGATCGTCTCGTGGGCCAAGACATGTTTTGAGCGAAAAAGTTTGTTACTTGAGAGTTTTCCAACTGCAGACCAGCTGGCCATTTTGTCAGGGGAAATAACTTGGCCTACATCTGGCGAGTAAATTTCCAAAGCGACCATCATCACAGGTTTTTGAAGTGCAATAGTAAAACCACAAAAACACGAACACGAATAAGAAGACAAGACAGATGACAAATTTTGGCCAGCTGGCCTTTGTCAAGCGTACACGAAAGACAACAACTAAAACTAATAGCAAATACAAAAATGAGTGTTTCATGTTCGACGATACCAGGGACATTTTGCTGGGGGGGTCCCACGATTTTTTTTATTTCTTATTTGTTGATCCAAAACAAGTGCGACTGCCCGCGCCCAAGCAAACAGGAACCAGAAGAACAAGAAAACCAACGTAAGCGCGTATTTAACACAAGACAAGACAAGCGCAAATTTTCGGCCAACCGGCCTTTGTCAAGCGCGAATGCACGGTCACAAACAGACCACAAACACCAAACAACGGATAATAAAAAGAGGACTAAAAACTTCCCTGCCGCCTCGTCCAGTGGATAAAAAGGGACCAAATGGAATGCCCATGTGTTCGCGAAAGCATGGTCACAAACAGACCACAAACACCAAACAACGGACAATCCATTTGGTCCCTTTTTATACACTGGACGAGGCGGCAGGGAAGTTTTTAGTCCTCTTTTTATTATCCGTTGTTTGGCGTTTGTGCCTGTCATGTCTTGTTACAGTAAATACGCGTAGTCTATTTTCGCTTTTTCTGGCTCCTGCTACTATACTACTACTACTGCTACTACTACTACTACTACTGCTACTCACTACTACTACTACTACTATAGTAAATATCATGTCAGCATAGACAGCTGTCAGTGTGGTCTACACAGGGTGTTGTGGTCGACGTGTTCCGTTAGTCTGATTGATTGGTTCAGTTTTTACGTCGACATCCACTTCAGGTGATATGGCCGACGGGGATAACCATCCCAAGGAACTGGGGGAAGGGGGGGGGGGCTATCTAATCGTATACTGACACCACCAGAACAACAATATGTTAAGATGGGACAGTGAGCAGGCCAGTTTTAATGTAGCGCACCCCGGGATTCGAACCCACAACCGTAGTGTAGTGTCAGGGCCACAGACATGTTATAATTATAGGATGTCTGTGGTCAGGGCAGGCTACGGTTTTCTACACAAGTCTATGTCGACGTGCCCTAGTTATGTGTGTCAGGTAGTTTGGTATCAGGTGTATGGTCGATATGTCCCGTTAGTTAGTGTGGTGTCAGGGTAGGTTATGGTTATCAGGGTGCTATGGTCGACGTGTCCCGTTAATGATTGTAGTATGAGGGTAGGTTATAATATCTACACATATGTCAAGGTCATCATCATCATCAGGTGCCCTGCCGCATGGCATTGGCGACCATGGACCCCCATCTGTCTCTACTCTCTGTCCCTAGCATCTCTCCCACCCCCCTCGTCCCAGCCACTCTGCAAGTCCGTCCAGCAGTTTTCTCCATGGGTCTACCCGGTGCTCTCTTTCCCTCCAGCTTTCCCGTTGTGACCAAGTGCTCCAAATCCCCCTTCCTCATAAAATGGCCTATAAATGTTGCCTGTCTTTTCCTAATCTTCCTTATGAGTGATCTACTTGTGTCTGCCTCCATCAAGACTGTCTCCTTTGTTTTCTTTGCTGTCCATGGAACTCTCAACATTCTTCTGAGAAACCACATCTCGGCTGCCTCAATCTATATGTCAAGGTAGGCTATGGTTATCTACAGGGGTACTATGGTCATATGTCCCGTTAGTTATTGTAGTGTGAGGTAGGTTATGGTTATCTGACACAGAGTGCTGTGTTCGAAATGTCCAGTTAGTGTGGTGTCAGGGTCGGTTATAGTTATCTACACATAATTATGTCAGGGTAGGCTATGGTTATCTACAGGGATGCTGTGCTCGACATGTTCCACCAAGGAGTGTGATGTAGTGTCAGGGTAGGCTATACTATCTACACAGGTGCTATGATCAACATGTTCTGTTAGATAAATGGAGTGTCAGGGTAGGGCTATACTATCTACACAGGTGCTGTGATCAACATGATCTATTAGATAAATGGAGTGTCAGGGTAGGGCTATACTATCTACACAGGTGCTGTGATCAACATGTTCCATTAGATAAATGGAGTGTCAGGGTAGGGCTATACTTATATACACAGGTGCTGTGATCAACATGTTCTATTAGATAAATGGAGTGTCAGGGTAGGGCTATACTTATATACACAGGTGCTGTGATCAACATGTTCCATTAGATAAATGGAGTGTCAGGGTAGGGCTATACTATCTACACAGGTGCTATGATCAACATGTTCTATTAGATAAATGGAGTGTCAGGGTAGGGTTATACTTATCTACACAGGTGCTGTGATCAACATGTTCCATTAGATAAATGGAGTGTCAGGGTAGGGCTATATTTATATACACAGGTACTGTGATCAACATGTTCCATTAGATAAATATAGTGTCAGGGTAGGTTATACTATCTACACAGGTCCATATTTCCCGTCAGGTAAGCATTGTGTCAGTCGCCGTGGTGTAGTGGTTAACGCAACGGACTACAGACTGAGAGGTTGTGGGTTCGAACCCCCATCAGTCCCTTCTAAACTATATCATTGTGGGATTTTTCGGCTCTAACCGGCTCCTACCCAAAGTTGGGCGTGCTATGGGCTCATTGGGAAGACTGGGACCACACAGTCGAGTCTCATCCATTTCACGGATGCGTAATTTAGGGTGTTGTTCAAATCTTCTTATCAGCATCACAGGTGTCTGTATCTCTCGGGCCAGGTTGACGCCAGGATGTGTTATGATAGTAAACGTAGAGTACAGCCCTGTCACGCAGTCTCAATCCTAGATGGAACTTCATTCAGAGCATCATGATCATCATCCTTATCGATATCATCATCATCACATTGTAAAAACAAAAACAAACAAAAAAACAAAAAAACAAAAAAACTGTGCCAGTTTCTGTGGCCATTAAGGTGGCGTAGAAAAAAAAAAGGTGAGCAGAAAGGTAAACTTCCTGAGTGCGATGATCCTAAACAAACAAACAAACAAACAAACAAACAAAAAACACACAAAAAAGTATTGTGTCAGGGTAGGCTACGCTTACTTACAGGGATGCTATGGCTGACATGTTCCATTAGGTAGTGTGGTGTCAGGGTAAGCTATGCTTTTCTATAGGGATGCTATGGTCGATATGTTCCATTAGGTAGTGTAGTGTCGGGGGTAGGCTATGCTTACCTATAGGGATGCATTAGATAGTGTGGTGTCATGGTAGGCTATGCTTATCTATAGGGATGCTATGGCTGACATGTTCCATTAGATAGTGTGGTGTCATGGTAGGCTATGCTTATCTATAGGGATGCTATGGCTGACATGTTCCATTAGATAGTGTGGTGTCATGGTAGGCTATGCTTATCTATAGGGATGCTATGGCTGACATGTTCCATTAGATAGTGTGGTGTCAGGGTAAGCTATGCTTTTCTATAGGGATGCTATGGTCGATATGTTCCATTAGATGGTGTGGTGTTAGGGTAAATTATGGTAACCTATTGTGATGCTATGGCTGACATGTTCCATTAGATAGTGTGGTGTCAGGGTAAGCTATGGTTATCTGTATGGATGCTATGGCTGACATGTTCCATCAGATAATGTGGTGTCAGGGTAAGCTATGCTTATCTATAGGGATGCTATGGCTGACATGTTCCATTAGATAGTGTGGTGTCAGGGTAAGCTATGCTTTTCTATAGGGATGCTATGGTCGATATGTTCCATTAGTTAGTGTGGTGTTATGGTAGGCTATGCTTATCTATAGGGATGCTATGGCTGACATGTTCCATCAGATAGCGTAGTGTCAGGGTAGTCTATGGTAATCTATAGGGATGCTATGGTTGACATGTTCCATTAGATAGTGTAGTGTCATGGTAGTCTATAGTAATCTATAGGGATGATATGGCTGACATGTTCCATTAGATAGTGTGGTGTCATGGTAGTCTATGGTAATCTATAGGGATGCTATGGTTGACATGTTCCATTAGATAGTGTGGTGTCATGGTAGTCTATGGTAATCTATAGGGATGCTATGGCTGACATGTTCCATTAGATAGAGTGGTGTCATGGTAGTCTATGGTAATCTATAGGGATGCTATGGCTGACATGTTCCATTAGATAGGTGGTGTCATGGTAGTCTATGGTAATCTATAGGGATGCTATGGTTGACATGTTCCATTAGATAGTGTGGTGTCATGGTAGTCTATGGTAATCTATAGGGATGCTATGGCTGACATGTTCCATTAGATAGTGTGGTGTCATGGTAGTCTATGGTAATCTATAGGGATGCTATGGTTGACATGTTCCTTTCAGATAGCGTAGTGTCAGGGTAGTCTATGGTAATCTATAGGGATGCTATGGCTGACATGTTCCATTAGATAATGTGGTGTCATGGTAGTCTATGGTAATCTATAGGGATGCTATGGCTGACATGTTCCATAGATAGTGTGGTGTCATGGTAGTCTATGGTAATCTATAGGGATGCTATGGTTGACATGTTCCATCAGATAGCGTAGTGTCATGGTAGGCTATGGTTATCTGTAGGGATGCTATGGCTGATATGTTCCATCAGATAGCGTAGTGTCAGGGTAGGCTATGGTATCTATAGGGATACTATGGCTGACGTGTTCCATCAGATAGTGTGGTGTCATGGTAGGCTATGGTTATTTATAGGGATGCTGTGGCTGACATGCTCCATTAGTTTAGTGTGGTGTCATGGTAGGCTATGGTTATTATAGGGATGCTGTGGCTGACATGCTCCATTAGTTAGTGTGGTGTCAGGGTAGGCTATGGTTATCTTAGGGATGCTGTGACTGACATGCTCCATCAGATAGTGTGGTGTCATGGTAGGCTATGGTTATTTATAGGGATGCTGTGACTGACATGCTCCATTAGTTAGTGTGGTGTCATGGTAGGCTATGGTTATTTATAGGGATGCTGTGACTGACATGCTCCATCAGATAGTGTGGTGTCATGGTAGGCTATGGTTATTATAGGGATGCTGTGACTGACATGCTCCATTAGTTAGTGTGGTGTCATGGTAGGCTATGGTTATTTATAGGGATGCTGTGACTGACATGCTCCATCAGATAGTGTGGTGTCATGGTAGGCTATGGTTATTTATAGGGATGCTGTGACTGACATGCTCCATCAGATAGTGTGGTGTCATGGTAGGCTATGGTTATTTATAGGGATGCTGTGACTGACATGCTCCATTAGTTAGTGTGGTGTCATGGTAGGCTATGGTTATTTATAGGGATGCTGTGACTGACATGCTCCATCAGATAGTGTGGTGTCATGGTAGGCTATGGTTATTTATAGGGATGCTGTGACTGACATGCTCCATTAGTTAGTGTGGTGTCATGGTAGGCTATGGTTATTTATAGGGATGCTGTGGCTGACATGCTCCATTAGTTAGTGTGGTGTCAGGGTAGGCTATGGTTATCTGTAGGGATACTATGGCTGACGTGTTCCATCAGATAGTGTGGTGTTATGGTAGGCTATGGTTATTTATAGGGATGCTGTGGCTGACATGCTCCATTAGTTAGTGTGGTGTCATGGTAGGCTATGGTTATCTGTAGGGATGCTGTGACTGACATGCTCCATTAGTTAGTGTGGTGTCATGGTAGGCTATGGTTATTTATAGGGATGCTGTGGCTGACATGCTCCATTAGTTAGTGTGGTGTCATGGTAGGCTATGGTTATCTGTAGGGATGCTGTGACTGACATGCCCATCAGATAGTGTGGTGTCATGGTAGGCTATGGTTATCTGTAGGGATGCTGTGACTGACATGCTCCATCAGATAGTGTGGTGTCATGGTAGGCTATGGTTATCTGTAGGGATGCTGTGACTGACATGCTCCATCAGATAGTGTGGTGTCATGGTAGGCTATGCTTTGGGATCAAGATAACCTCCTGATGAGTTCCACACTACTGATGGTGGAATAATCTTCATGTCTTCCTTTTTCCATCACTGCAAACGCACCCCTCCCCCATTTCCTCCCCCCCCCCCCCCCCCAATCCCAGCTTCTGAAAGTTTAAGAGAGCAGCAGACATGCTGTCTTTAGTTTGGAATGCGGTGGTTTTTGAAGAGGGAGTCATCCATCGCGGACCATTCCATACGAGCTCCACCAAATCTGTCATATATTATCTGACACACTCCTTGAGCTTGGGCAAAACCCTGTGGACTGAAAAGGTCTTGGAATGGATGCGGGGGGGGGGGGGGGAGAGGGATCCGGAGAAGGAGAAGAACAGGAGCTATGAAACACTAAGCGGACACCACCAATTTTCAATTTCAATTTCTCAAGATGTCTCTGCGCTCGGAATGAATGCCATATGCAGTAACATCACAGATGCCATGTGATGGAGAAGATCCAGAATGATCATGGCACAAAACTTAAGCCTGTACATAAACCCATGAGCTGGCCAGGTCATGAGGTCATACCTAGATAGTTCCATAATCCTGGGGTCGTAGGGGAGTGAGGTGGCAGAGACCTCAACTTTTCCCGGGCCTGCACCACGAGGGCGGCGTCCATCCCCTCTCCTTCGCTTCAAATTCATATTCATATTCACTTTCTTTTTTAACCAAGACTTCAGAAAGGCAAGAAGGCTAATTGGTCTTATGAGGTGGGACCTGGGAAATCAACCTATCTCTCCAATGTTTTAAACCAAGGCAGCTGGACAATACCCTGCTTTTCACGATTTTCAACTGCTGTGGGATCTTTAGCGAGTGCAGCCAGAATGCACACGGGTCCGACTCGTTTTTCGTCCCCTTCCGAAGGGCTAGACGTTCAGTTCGATTTTCCAGTCAAACTGAGAAGAAAAGTCGAGGCCTCTACAAGGGAGCGAACCCTGGAACCTCGAGTTTAGTTATTGGCAGGCTGAACGTCTGAACCAATCTGCCTCTCTTCTCCCAGAATGATAGCAGCATTAAGATGGGCAGCAAAGAGGCCAGATTGTATGTTGAGGGCTGGGATTGTACATATTATCGCAGAAATGACTCATGTAGAAACAGGCCCATACATGTGTTTCAGTCTGAGCCAAGATGTTGATAATGTCTGGCAAGGCAGACGAACTAGCCTGTAGTGGAAGCTTAGGATTAACCAACGTACAACCCCTCAAGTAGAAAGAGGCCCTTACCGGTACTTCAGTGTGAAAGATGAAGTGAACAAGGTCTGGCAAGCCAGACAAACTAGCCTCTCAACTGATGGCTTAGGATTAACCAGCATCGGGCAGCACAGCCATTCTCACACTTATATAAACTGTAAACGAGACAGTTAACCAATAGAGCCAGCTGTAGACGCAGCCGTGTTGGGGATGTGTTCAAAGATCGCTCCAGGAAAGAGAGCGGTCCATTGTTTCAGTGGACAGGTTCTGGCCTGTGCTTGTCCACGTCGGCCCCTCCTTCAAGCGTTTTCAAGTGGAGGAGCTTTCTCGAGGGTCGTCTTAGGATAGGTGGGGTCAGAGCCCCAGCGTGTTCTGATTCACGCTCTATAAATGAAAAGGGAAAAATAATACAGGAGTTCATCATTCACCCATTCGATTGCCATCCAGGGTGGATCAGAGAACCGAATAAAGCATCGGTTTCTCACAATGCTTTAAAATTATTGAAGGCTTCTCCAAAAAAAATTTTTTTTCGCTAGTCCTCGTATACTCTAAGAGTGGTAGGACTTAAAAATCACTCAACTAACTAACTAACACAGGAGAAAACAGACCCACAGGAAGAAGACGGACACAGAGAGACAGAACGGACAGAGTTGACGGTCGTAGTGGGAGACAGGCCACTCAACCTGGCAAAGGTGCTGAGCCTTTGCCAGAAAAATGTAGTGAAGGTACGTTGATATTTTATTTCAGTGTAGAGTTTAGGGCTGATAGGCAAAGAAGTAGGATTGCTTTAGGACGGAGGCAAATGAGAATAAGAGGATGAATGATTATGCTTTCAGTTGAATATGTTTAATTAAAGAAACTATATTGAATTGTAATGCTATGTGTGCACTGCTTTTGAAACTTATTGCTAGTATGCTTAGTGCGTTTCTACTCGTCTCTCTCTTTCTCGTTGATGTGTATGATTTCCATATAGAAAGGCAGTTCCACATAATCATCCCCCAATTCTAAACATCCCCCCACATTCCAGAACATCACCCCAAATCCCCCCCCCCCCCCCCCCCCCCGTGATAATACCACAGCTGACCCAGATACCACGGCTCTACCACAAGAGCCAGCCAGCCTGCAGGCTCATGATATTTGCCTCTATTCTTTGATATCACATAAAAATAAATGAAAGGGACCTACAAAACCTTGTGAATATAATAGAAATAAAAAGCGAAAATAAAGGGCTGGAGCTAAATTGCAAGAAGAGTGAAGTCATGGTAATCAGTAAAACACAAGAAATCCCCTCATGCAAAATAACAGCAAATGGCACAACTTTGCGACAGGTTGATAAGTTTAAATATCTGGGAACGGGTATTTCACCAGAAGGCAAATGCACAACAGAAATAAACAGCAGAATCGGCCAAACCAAAAAAGCATTGAAGAAGATGAAAAGCGCTCTTACTAACAAATGCCTATCAATTAACATCAGGAAGAGAGTTCTTGAATGTTATATAGAAGAACCAATACTGTTATATGGTTGTGAGGCGTGGACAGTCAATGTGCAAAGCCAGAATAAGATTGAAGCAGCCGAAATGTGGTTTGTAAGAAGAATATTGAGAGTTCCATGGACAGCAAAGAAAACAAACGAAACAGTCTTGATGGAGGCAGACTATTGGCCATTTTATGAGGAAAGGGGAGTTAGAGAACCTGGTCACAACAGGAAAGCTGGAGGGAAAGAGAACACCAGGTAAACCCAGGGAGAAAATATTGGACGGATTTGCAGGGTGGCTGAGGACAGAGAGGGTGGAAGATGTACTTGCAGCGACAAGGGATAGATTTGTGCGGAGGGCCATGATCGCCAACGCCATGCGGCAGGGCACATGATGATGATGATGATGATGGTAATGGTAATGATGATGATGATGATAAAAATGAACGGACCACGAAAGCAAAGCCAACAGTCCAACCAACCAACCAAACAACCAAAGAAAAGTAAAAAGTAACAATAACATCCGACGTCGGGAGTTTGGGAGGTGACAGTCCCGAGAGTGGCTAGGCACTGGTGCTCTGGGTACCATCCTTGTGGTGTTTCTTGATAACTGGTCGATGTTCTGTCACCAGTTCATCCACGACCTTCCCCCTTTTCTCTGACCGTTTTCTCCTGAATTTGCTCATACTGAATGAGTATTACCTTTTCAGAGCCTCCAACCAAAAATTCGATCAGAAGATGACTGTAAAACATTACTTTTGAAGTTTCAACACCTAACAGCAACCATTCTCAGAAGAAAACAGGTTACAAAACTGTGACGAGGGAAGCAACTTGTCTAAGCATAACGATAGTACTAACAGGCTGCAGTTGCTTCCCATCAATGTGATGTATTTCTGAGGCAGAACTTGGGAGTTTGTTCAAGAAGAATTCATCGCACGGGGACAATCCATATGCGTTTTTCGTCTAATATCACTCATAGTGAAAAGACGTTAAATCAAAGAACGAACGAACGAATATGCGTTCCACTCAAACCAGCCAGCAATTATCGGGCAGACTCCCTGAGCTTGCGCAAAACCCTATGAGCTGGCAAGGTTTTTGAAATGGGGACGCCAGGGGAAGGGATCAAGGAAACACTTAAGCTGACACCACCAGACTGATGAAAACATTTAATCCTTTCACTCCCGTATCCTATCCGCCAGCTGCAAAAACTTAATTCTTTCACTCCCTCACCGTATCCTCCAACAATAGGGTGAAGGAGTGATAGAATTAAGTTTTTGCTTTGCTGTGATAGGGTTAAGTTTTTGCTTTGCTGTGATAGGGTTAAGTTTTTGCTTTGCTGTGATAGGGTTAAGTTTTTGCTTTGCTGTGATAGGGTTAAGTTTTTGATTTGTTGTGATAGGGTTAAGTTTTTGATTTGCTGTGATAGGGTTAAGTTTTTGACTTGCTGTGATAGGGTTAAGTTTTTGCTTTGCTGTGATAGGGTTAAGTTTTTGCTTTGCTGTGATAGGGTTAAGTTTTTGCTTTGCTGTGATAGGGTTAAGTTTTTGCTTTGCTGTGATAGGGTTAAGTTTTTGCTTTGCTGTGATAGGGTTAAGTTTTTGATTTGCTGTGATAGAATTAAGTTTTTGCTTTGCTGTGATAGGGTTAAGTTTTTGCTTTGCTGTGATAGGGTTAAGTTTTTGATTTGTTGTGATAGGGTTAAGTTTTTGATTTGCTGTGATAGGGTTAAGTTTTTGACTTGCTGTGATAGGGTTAAGTTTTTGCTTTGCTGTGATAGGGTTAAGTTTTTGCTTTGCTGTGATAGGGTTAAGTTTTTGCTTTGCTGTGATAGGGTTAAGTTTTTGCTTTGCTGTGATAGGGTTAAGTTTTTGCTTTGCTGTGATAGGGTTAAGTTTTTGATTTGCTGTGATAGAATTAAGTTTTTGCTTTGCTGTGATAGGGTTAGGTTTTTGCTTTGCTGTGATAGGGTTAAGTTTTTGCTTTGCTGTGATAGGGTTAAGTTTTTGCTTTGCTGTGATAGGGTTAAGTTTTTGCTTTGCTGTGATAGGGTTAAGTTTTTGCTTTGCTGTGATAGGGTTAAGTTTTTGATTTGCTGTGATAGGGTTAAGTTTTTGCTTTGCTGTGATAGGGTTAAGTTTTTGCTTTGCTGTGATAGGGTTAAGTTTTTGCTTTGCTGTGATAGGGTTAAGTTTTTGCTTTGCGGTGATAGGGTTAAGTTTTTGATTTGCTGTGATAGGGTTAAGTTTTTGATTTGCTGTGATAGAATTAAGTTTTTGCTTTGCTGTGATAGGGTTAAGTTTTTGCTTTGCTGTGATAGGGTTAAGTTTTTGATTTGCTGTCGTGGCTGCCAACTCAGGATACTAGCGGATAGGGTGAGGGAGTCAAAGGGTTAAGATGGGCAGCAAACAGACCAGTTTTTAACCCTTTCACTTCCGCACCCTATCCGCCAGTTGCAAAAACTTGAACCTTTCACTCCGTCACCCTTACCCACCAACTTCCTGCGGGAAGCTGGTGGATAGGGTGAGGGAGTGAAAGGGTTAAGTTTTTGCTTTGCTGGTATGACTGATAATGCGGGGTCCTAGCGGATAGGGTGGGGAGTCAAAGGGTTAATGCTCCAGGTTGAGATCACGTGTCGAGTCCACGGCTCTGTCAAAAGAACCAACCATCCCTCTTCTGAGGGGTTAACTGTGGACATCGTGTGATGTGGTCAGTACACCAAACAACTGTGGACATAATGTGATGTGGTCAGTACACCAAACAACTGTGGACATTGTGTGATGTGGTCAGTACACCAAACAACTGTGGACATTGTGTGATGTGGTCAGTACACCAAACAACTGTGGACATTGTGTGATGTGGTCAGTACACCAAACAACTGTGGACATAGTGTGATGTGGTCAGTACACCAAACAACTGTGGACATAGTGTGATGTGGTCAGTACACCAAACAACTGTGGACATAATGTGATGTGGTCAGTACACCAAAACAACTGTGGACATACTGTGATGTGGTCAGTACACCAAACAACTGTGGACATACTGTGATGTGGTCAATTCACCAAAACAACTGTGGACATAATGTGATGTGGTCAGTACACCAAACAACTGTGGACATACTGTGATGTGGTCAATTCACCAAAACAACTGTGGACATAGTGTGATGTGGTCAGTACACCAAACAACTGTGGACATACTGTGATGTGGTCAGTACACCAAACAACTGTGGACATAATGTGATGTGGTCAGTACACCAAACAACTGTGGACATAATGTGATGTGGTCAGTACACCAAACAACTGTGGACATTGTGTGATGTGATCAGTACACCAAACAACTGTGGACATAATGTGATGTGGTCAGTACACCAAACAACTGTGGACATAATGTGATGTGGTCAGTACACCAAACAACTGTGGACATAATGTGATGTGGTCAGTACACCAAACAACTGTGGACATAATGTGATGTGGTCAGTACACCAAACAACTGTGGACATTGTGTGATGTGGTCAGTACACCAAACAACTGTGGTCACAGTGTGATGTGGTCAGTACACCAAACAACTGTGGACATAGTGTAATGTGGTCAGTACACCAAACAACTGTGGTCACAGTGTGATGTGGTCAGTACACCAAACAACTGTGGACATAGTGTAATGTGGTCAGTACACCAAACAACTGTGGACATAATGTGATGTGGTCAGTACACCAAACAACTGTGGACATAGTGTAATGTGGTCAGTACACCAAACAACTGTGGACATAGTGTGATGTGGTCAGTACACCAAACAACTGTGGACATAGTGTGATGTGGTCAGTACACCAAACAACTGTGGACATCGTGTGATGTGGTCAGTACACCAAACAACTGTGGACATCGTGTGATGTGGTCAGTACACCAAACAACTGTGGACATAATGTGATGTGGTCAGTACACCAAACAACTGTGGACATTGTGTGATGTGGTCAGTACACCAAACAACTGTGGACATTGTGTGATGTGGTCAGTACACCAAACAACCCGAGTTCTTTGTGCTCCACTAAAAACTCTGAATGTGTGTAATGCACAGGGAATCCAGACGAGTTTGAAGAATAGCGCCATACAAGAATGATTTATAATTATAAAATAATTATGATTTTGTGTAAGGTGTACAGCGGGTTGCCTGGCTCTGTGGGTACACCATGTTCTCCAGATCTTATGTCTTGAGTTCAATCCCATGCCACATCATCATCATCATCCATCATCATGTGCCCTGCCGCATGGCGTTGGCGATCATGGCCCTCCGCACAAATATATCCTTTGTTGCTGCAAGTACATCTTCCACCTCTCTGTCATCAGCCACCCTGCAAGTCCGTCCAATATTTACTCCCTGGGTTTACTTGGTGTTCTCTTTCCCTCCAGCTTTTCTGTTGTGACCAGGTGCTCTAACTCCCCTTTCCTCATAAATAACCTTTAAATGTTGCCTGTCTTTCCCTAATTTTGTATATCAATGATCTTCTTGTGTCTGCTTTTTCAAGACTGTTTCGTTTGTTTTCTCTGCTGTCCATGGAACTCTCAACATTCTTCTTAGAAACCACAATTCGGCTGCTTCAATCTTGTTCTGGCTTTGCGTGTTGACTGTCCACGCCTCACAACCGTATAACAGTATTGGTTCTATATAACATTCAAGAACTCTCTTCCTGATGTTAATTGATAGGCATTTGTTAGTAAGAGCGCTTTTCGTCTTCTTGAATGCTTTTTTGGCTTAGCCGATTCTGTTGGCTATTTCTGATGTGCATCTGCCGTCTAGTGAGATGACCGTTCCCAGATATTTAAACTCATCAACCTGTCTCAAAGTTGTGCCGTTTGCTGTTATTTTGCATGAGGGGATTTCATATTTTTGCTGATTACCATGACTTCGTCTTCTTGCTATTTAGCTCCAACCCTTTATTTTTGCTTTCTGTTTCTATTATATTCACCACAAGGTTATTCCATGCCACACAATGTGTAAACTGGTCTGTTGCCGTCCATCTTAATGCTCAGATCATTCTGGTGGTGTCAGCTTAGTGTTTCATAAGATCCCTTCCCACATCCTGTTTAAACATGTTGTCAGTGCATAGAGTTTTGTGTAGGATTAAGTAGTCTCCAGGATCATCATTGGCAGAATGAGTTTTAGCCTATATTTTTCCAAATACAACAAAGTCATCTAACAAATTTTAATTCTAATGCTTATTATGATGATACTGTACATTTATGATGCAGCTAACATTGCTCTAAGCGCTTACAATTCTACAATACAAAAATAAATTAATATATACATGTAACACACATTCATTAATTTTACCCATTAACATTATACACACACTCTCAATAGCATCCATGTGCAAGACATTACAAGAAGGCACCAAAACAGAATGGGACAGGGTCAGTATAACAAAGTTAATTTTAACAGAAGGATTCACAAAAATGATGGGCTTTCAGTTGACTCTTAAAAGAAAAAAGATCAGGCAACTATCTAAGATCAAATGGCAGATTATTCCACAGAAAAGGTCCAAAATAGGCAAAAGATTGGAAAGGGTAAGTCTTGGCCTTTATCGAGGGATTTTGAATAGTCGACTAAAAAAGATCGAGGCAATGGAGCAATTCAGAGACCTAAGCAGGAGCAGTACCAGAGACAACACTATAGCATATACAAAGTCTTGTATCTAATACGCTATTGCATAAGACACCAGTGGAGCGCACGAAACAGGGATGTTGAACTCTCATAGTGACAAGCTTTAAGAACGAATTTTGTAGCAAAATGTTGAACTTTCTGCAGAGGTTGAATAACAGACAAAGGAGCACCAACAAGAAAACTGCTTCAGTAGTCTAGACGAGAAAGTGTTCAAGAGTTTACGAGAATTTTGACTGCAGAATCAGTGAGAAGATGACAATAGAGTGAATGTGTTTGAGGTAAAACCATACACTAAGCCACTTGACGTACTTTGGATGTTTATCAAAAACTACTATTTGGTACACATGGAAAGGTTAGAGTCGAAGACGAATCCTACATTTCGTACAGAATCAGAGAAGGGAATGTCACTTGCATTGAGAGAGTCTGAACTTGGAAGACATGCAACTTTGTTAACTGTGAAACTGACAGAGCCTCAATCTTATCATCGTTTTAAGCTTAAGTCATTTGTCAGTCATCCAGTCTTTAATGCGATTGTGCATAATTGGAATATGGAAATCATTTCATTCACTTCCGCACTATATTTTGTCTGGCACCGAAAGGGAAAAAAAAAAATTGGCAGACTTTGGCTGCGGTAGGGTTGTGGTCCGCAGACATACAAGTCAGGTGGACGGAAAACCGAGCCATAGAATTTCTGAATGTCAGACACAGGCTGTGTTCAGGAATAAAAGAAATGCTCGGTGGCCAAATGGAGAAACTCTGGAACAACAACGAGAAAAACACGAAAATAGAATCGAATCACGAGGCGTACTTAATTCAACCAGACAAGACAGCGCAAATTTTCGACCAACTATTTTCGTGTTTTCCTGGTTCCTGTTTGCTTGAACTCGGGTGGTCGCCCTTGTTTTCGATTTCTGGAACAACATTTCTAGGGCAACGAAGAAGACATGATGAAAACCACATCCCTCATCTAGACCACCGGATTTTGACCATCTGAGACACAGTCATGTTCGAACGACACTCCCCCCCCCCCCCCCGAAAAAAAACCCCACACTACACAAAAAAAAAAACAAACAAACAAACAAACAAACAGAGAAGAGAGAGAGAGAGAGAGAGAGAGAGAGAGAGAGAAAGAGAGACTAACAAAGAACAACAAAGTGACAAATATTGTAAGCAAAACTGGGAAAAACAAATAAGGCCAAAACCTGTTAACGTTTCGTTTTTGGCTTCATCTTTGTTTTTTTCCAAATTTCGCTCACGCGTGGTAAATCAATGAGAAAAGAATAAAAGAAACAAACAAAGAGAGTATTGGTCACTGCAAGGTGCATGATATACTGTTCCTGTCCGTGTGATTATCTTCCTTGACCAGCTTCCACTAACCCCGACACAGAAGATCTGAAGAACATTGCTCACCACGAAGTGACCGTTCTGTGTTCTGGAGGCAGTGCTGAACCTTAACTTGCTGAGGAATAAATAGCTCTGACTGCATTAGGTTGTGTTGTGTTGTTGTGTTGTGTTGTGTTGTGTTGTGTTGTGTTGTGCTGTTCTGTGTTGTGTTGTGTTGTTCTGTGCTGGGTTTGGTTTGGTTTGGTTTGGTTTGGTTTGGTTTGGTTTAGTTGGGTAGGGTTGGGTTGGGTTGGGTTGTGGTTGGGATGTGTTGTGTTGTATTGTGTTGTGTTGTAATGTGTTGGATTGGATTGGGTTGGAGATGGGATGGGATGGGTTGGGATGGGTTGGGTTGGGTTGGGTTGGGTTAGGTTGAGTTGGAATGGGTTGTGTTGATCGCGTTGGATTGTGTTTTGTTGGGTTGGGTAGAGTAAGACAGGGCTGGTTTGGGTTGGGTTGGAATGGGTTGTGTTGAGTCGCGTTTGGTTGGGTTGGGTTGGGTTCAACTGGGTTAGATAAGGTTAGACTGGGTTGGGTTGGGTTGTCCTGGATCGGTTCTCTTTGGATCAGATCATATTCTTTTTCTCTGATATTTTGGTTACAACAGAATTTTACCGTGTAAAGATGGGGCAGACTAAATAAATAAATAAATAGATAAATAAATACACCACACATAAGGAAAAAGCAGCCCAGATAAGGACCATAAGAAATGCAGCAGCCAATGTGGATGTGCAAAATTATTGTTGTAGGCGAAAATTATCTGAGAGCTCAAACACGGATCAAAAATCTTCAACTTCACACATATTATGTCCTAGTATGTATGTATGCAGCTGCAGATTATTGGTCCATGTGTATAACCTACAACCTTATCTCCAAAGTCTTCAACATGTTAAGAAGCCTGACCTTTCCAGCTTTGTACTTCTCAACAATAGATTTTAGGTGTAGCTTCAGCTTTGCCTGGCAGCAATAGAGCGCAATGTCAGAATGATATAGATATAGAATAGATATAGATGCAGATATAGATATAGATACAGATATAGATATAGATAGATATAGATATAGATACAGATATAGCTTACACACTTAGAAAAAAAATGAAATAGTAAAGGAAGCATTAAAGAAAATGCAAAAAAGGGGGAAGGGAGACTAATCAACTCTAAACCATGATACAAACAGGGATAAGAATAGAACCGTGTGTAGTGATGATGCTGGCTAATGATTTATTAGCAGAGTGTATGCAGAACTAGAAAAAGAGTTTCAGTAATTGTTTAAGTTATTTCGAGCAGATATCTGCGAAGGTTTAGTTTAAAACTGTTTAGTTGTCTGCATGAGTTGACACTGGTAGGCAATGTATTCCAGAGATACGTACCAGAAAAAGAGATGCTTTACATAATAATTTTGATCTTGTTCTAGAATTTGTGTAGAGTGTTTGGCATGTGGGTAATATGTAAAGTATTGGGGGAGATCAGTGTACAAATGAAATTTGCATAGTTGTGTACTTTTGTTGTATTTAAGTTGGTTTTTGAGTGATAGTATTTTGACGCGTTGTTTGTTTTGTTTTGTTTGTTGGTTGTTTTTTTGTTTGTTTTGTTTTTTGTTTTTATTTTTATTTTTTGGTCTGTAGTTAGGAAGCTGTCAGTCATTAGTTTCCTTGCTGTACTATGCAGGATTTTTTTTTCATACAGCTTCACTGCAACAATCCAATGATTATTGTTGATGCACTGTCAATATGGGATTTGATATGAGCAGTGCAAAATAGTTGTTTTGCTTCAGTGTTGATAAAGTGTGAGAGCCTACTAAGAAGGAATAGATTCTTAGAGATAGTTTTACTGAAATGGTCAATGTGGACTTCCCATGTAAAGTTTTGTCTATGTATGCATCAAGTATACGGTGTACAGAAGCTTGCTCTAAATGTATACAGTCTATAGTTAACTGATGATATATTTTGATAGTTGGCATTTTTGGCTAGCCGTTATTACCATTGATTTTGTTTTTGAAGGATTGATCAACAAAGGGTTGCATTACACCATTCTGTTACTTGGTTTACATATAGTTGAAATATTTCTTGGATTTTGGAAATTGTTTCCCGGATGTGTTAAGAGCAGTGTTATCATTGATGTAGATTCAAAATAGGATTGGACATAGAATTGAACCTTGTGGAAAACCAAACGATACCCCTCCTTTAGAAGAGAATCTGTCTTGAGCATACACACCTTGCACCCTTGCCTTAAGGTATGTCTGAAAGAAAGGAAGGGTATGGGGATTATTTAGATACACAATACGTTTTGACAGAAGGGTGTTATGGTAAATGCGGTCAAATGCTCCTTAACTTCTAAGGAGAGAACTCCTAATACATTTGTTTTATTTAAGATTGATAATCACGAGTTTGTAATGTTTGAGAGAGCAGTATTGCACGGATGATGTTGACGGAATCCTGAATGAAGTGGGTGAAATGGTGTATGCTTTCTATGAATTTCGTCATGTGTTTGTGAACATGTCTTTCAAATAGTTTAGAGACAACTGATAATAGTGATACTGGCCTGTAATTGTCTAAAGAATTTCTATCTCTTGTCTTTAGGAATGGGATTGTTTTCGCTTTTTTTCAATTCTGTTGGGATCAATTCAACTCATATTGCTTATAGCCCAGCCGACCACTAGAGCCATATCAGGGCTAACACCACGTCAAAAAGAAAAGAACAACCCGTTAAGACAAAAGACAACAGTTAAAAAACATGATCACCGTCAACCTTGCAAGTCTAAAATGCCATTAAAGAAAAACCCGTAAAATCACAGCAAGTGAAATCTATTGATCTCTTGTAAAAACTGGAAAATTGCATCAGTGGAATGTCAATGCATTTCGAAGATGAGCCCTTGGGTAATAAAATTATGTTTAGAAATCGCCATATTGTTGGTGTGACCTTTTGATTGTTAATTAGTTTGGTGAACTAAGCTTTCTTTGCGTTTCTTACTATGCTTTTTACTTTTTTTTTAGTGTTTCTTCTTCATATTATGTATTGTTGTGTGTACATTTTGTTGGCTTTTAGTAAATATTTGTGAGATCAGCTAGGATGGTAGTTTTGGGCGTTTTGCTCCTTCAATATTGTTTTGGGGAGTATTTGCTGAGGATTTAAATTATTTGGCAGCAGATTCTTAGGGCTTCACTACGATTTGTGCAGGTGTCTGTGACCTTTTTTTAGTGGTTTATTGCGCTTCTCGTTTTCTTTTCAAGAGTGTCTCGTTTCATCTTACAGTTGATGTTGTTGCTAATAATAACAACAGTGTGTTTTGTAATAATAGACAACAGTCCCAGGTGTAGATTTGGTTGGACTTCACTAAGCACCTGAATGTGTTGTTTTCTGAAGACCGTTGGTTGTGACTGGCCACGCTTTCTACCGGCCAATGTCCAAAACGTGTCCCTATAGCGTGACCCCATAGCGTAGTACACGAAGATGTTGAAAGAGGCGTTGGTGAAGTTGAACATTTCAGCGGCCCACAGAGTGATGAGGAAAACGTTGTGATGACGTCGTCCAGAGTTCAGTTCTGGGAAGAAGAACCAGCAGAAGCGGAACAGAGACACAGGCGACACACAGGCGATGAAGAAGATGGAGTTGCCGATCAGCATCTTGGTCAGCGCCACTTCGCGAGGAGAAATGGATAACACCGCGCTGACTCGCCATGTGACAATCTGACGAAGTTTCACTACGGTGATTATCGTTGTTGTCGTCACTGTTATCATCACCAATCCAGGCAAGCTGACACCAAAGACAAAACCGTGCAGAAAATCCACCAAGTCTTTGTGAGCTGTGTAAAACTCCCCAGCAATGGGTGCATTGAAGACTGCACCAGATTCAGGATCATACACGCAGCCAATATGATATCGAGTTCCCACAACGAAAAAGGAGCCCATGACGACCAGATACACAACGATAATGATGACAGCCATTGTCCTTGTGCGCAGCAAAGTCTGAAACCTGAGTGGGCTGAGAACGCAGAGACATCTCTCACTGGCTATGATGGTGGACAGCACCACCGAGACAAATGAAAAGCCAGCAAACCCCCCAAAATGGTTGTTCATCAGAAAACTCATCAGCGGTCCGTACTTCTCTTTGGTGGTGAACTGTAAATGGAGTTGCTCCCCATGGTAAGCCATCAAAGTGAGCAAGAAGAGTTCATCCGTTAGGGACAAGACAAACAGACACAGGTTGACACGATCACCAAGACCCTGCTTGTAGAACACTGACATATTGATGAAGTTAGCTGGCCCACCAATCAGAAACATGATTCCCAACATCAGGTTTTTAATTCTTTTGAAAACGGTTTCCGTTTCTGCGCTGACAATGTTATCAGGGTTGTCCCAGGGGATATATTCCATCTGACTTAACACCAGTTTCACACAGTCATCGTGAAGAGATGTATTCACGGCAACGGTCTGCAAATGGCTGTGCGATGAAAGGTCATTTCCAAAGGTCACGTTGTCCCTGTCACCGGCAGTCTGAACGGTGGTGTTCAACACAGTATCCACATGACTTGACCCCATGTTCTTGTGTTCAGTGAATCACAGGTTCGTGATGTCGATCATTTCAAACCAGAGGTCTCTTCATTGCTGGCAGTGTCAGACACAAACCAGACGTTATACAGGTTATGAAAAAAGGTGACAAGGGCTAAATTCAAGTGGACAAATTGTTAGACTTCTTACCAAAGGTGTGGGGATCAACCATAGCTTGGTAAATCCCACTTGGTAGGTAAAGGGTGGAGATTTTCTCGATCTCTCAGATCAGCATGTGTGCTGACCAGTTAACGCATAGATCTGTTAATGTCTAAATCTCTTTGTGTGTATACGCACGCAGAACATCGAGACTGCACGTACACGTTTAAGATCCTGTCATGTCAATGTCTGTTGGTTTTTGGAAATATGAAAACACATAGCATGCAAGCTCACCGAAGATGGAGTATGCAGACTGTGCAGAGACATAGTGCCTGCATAGTGTGGGCAAAACAACATGCATACACACAACCAACGAAAACCAGAAAGGTTTTCAGTGTAGAAAGATGTTGCAGACAAGGTGACCCACTCTCTCCTTACTTATTTGTATTATGTGGCGAAGTCTTAACAATTATGATACGAGAAGACAAAGATAAAGATGTCATTGTAAAATAAACAATAAAGAACTCAAAATGTCTCATCTTGCAGATGACATCTAGTTATTGAATGATGGAGGTAAAGTCTCGTTTTAAAATTTGGAAATGCCTCAGGGCTTTTTATGAATGCCGACAAAACACAAACGGTCCGGTTAGGAAATAAACAAGGGTCAAATATGAAATATATGCACCATCTGAACAGTCACTTGAATCCCAAAAGACAAAGCGTTTAGGTGTGCTGCTTATACAATAATGTGAACAAATGTGAAGAAAAATATTAGAAAAAATTATAAGACAAGAGCTTTGTTTAACATTTAGGTGAAACGAAGGTTAACTCTCATTGAGAGTTGGAGTAACGAAATCTCTCATCTTATCCGAACTAATTCGCTTGTGGATTTTGCTGCAAGATCTCCCATATGAATTTGTGAGTCATCTTCAGAAAATGTGTTATTGTTTGTCTGGAAAGGGAAAATAATAATCAACAGAAAGACGACTAAAAATACAAAGTGGAGGTTTAAACATACTGGATGTTAAGAAATTTGTTGTATTCTTAAAACTATCGTGGTTGCGAAAGTTTGTAACGACAAAACATGCTTAGAAAAATATTGCCAATGAACTCCACCCTTTTTGGATGAAATAGAAGCATGTGGTTCTAGTATGGATTATATAAAGTTAGCAATAAATGGTTTTTGGAAACACATTTTATAGACAAGAATTTCTGTAGAAATTCTAAATTAACGTCACAGACACTTTATTTGAAGAAGTGATCCTAATCTAATAAAAAGAAAAATCAAAAACAAATAGGAAATAATATAATGAAATATACTGCTTGTCATATTGGCAGATGTGATGCGTCTAGTGTGTCGGCTTCGGCCTGCACCGCTGGCTAGCACTGCTGTGCAAAAAGAAGAGCAAGGCGTAAGTCTCTTCCTGTCAGTACATAGCCTCTCCATCAGCAAATCCTACGCTGTGCCTCCTCGTGGCGACAGGCGGTAACTGAGCACCTCACGGACTCAGGCTAAATCTCGTAGGACTCGGAGGAGATCTGGTCCCCAGACGTGATGCATGCAGGCCCACCGGCGTGTGGACACACTCTGGTGCCCACGAACCAGATCCCCAAACTATGGGTAAATAGCTCCACTGCCTTGTGGACATCTCAGGAGAGAGTAAGCCTAAGGAGTTAACCCTAAAAAAAAACCGATGGAAGGCAAGGGGAAACCACCATCGTAGTTTTCCCCCAGGAAAACCATGGACAGGAGAAAGAGAAAGAAGAAAGTTAACGACGTCAATAGGTGCACCTGCGGAGCACCTTCGTCCGGTAGGGACTGTCATGCGGCACAGGTGACACCAGACCGTCAGCCAGCTATTGCGACCAAAATCAAATTCAACACCAAAATAGCAACATGGAATATAAGAACAATGCTGCAGAAAGGTAAATTAGACAACATCAAAATGGAGATGGAAGGCTTAACATCAGTATTTTAGGACTGGGGAAGTGAGACGGAAGGGGGAATGCATGATAACATCAGGGGAATATACAGTGATATACTCTGGTGGTAATTCACATGAAAGAGGAGTAGGCATCATAATGGACAAAGACAAATCAAAAGCAGTTAAGGGATACTGGGCAGTGTCCGACAGAGTTTTACTGGTCAAATTCGGAGGCAAACCTTTTGATATCAACATCATACAGGTGTATGCACCAACATCCGCAAGTATTCAGGAAGACATCGACAACTTCTACGAAGTTTTAGAGATGACCAAGGTCTAATGTAAATCACAAGAAGTTACAGTCATAATGGGAGATTTTAATGCTAAAGTGGGACAAGATAGGGTGGAAGATATAGTTGGACCTCATGGCCTTGGTACACAAAATGAAAGAGGGGGGAAGCTTGTAGAATGGGCACAGATGAATGAGTTCATAGTAGGAAACACCTGGTTTGAGCAGCCTAACGGAAGAAAATGGACTTGGATGAGTCCAGGAGATAATACCAAAAATCAAATTGACTACATCCTGATCAACAAAAGATTTAGAAATTCTTTATGTCAGCAAAAACACTACCAGGCGTAGACTGCAACAGTGACCACAGTCCGGTAGTGGGAAGGTTTAGGCTGAAATTGAGGAAAAGGAAACAGACCGAAAAGCAACATCAAACTAAACCTTGGACTCTTAAAGTCAGATGAAATGATACGTCAAAAATTTAATGTACATGTTCAAAACAAATTCAGTGCTCTGGAAGACGTTGGTGACAGTGAGGAACAATAGAAAAAGTTGAGAAGTTCTATAAATGAAGCTTTTGAAGAAATCCCTAAGGCAAATAGAAAAGCAAAAAAGAGTTGGATGACTAATGAAATTTTGGGCCTGATGGAGGAAAGGAGGAAAGCAAAGAGAAACGAGGAGATATACAGGAAAATAAACAAAGAAATCAGGTATAGGTGCAATGAAGCTAAGGAAGCTTGGCTGAACACAAAATGCAAAGAGATAGAAGAACGACACAAAATGGATCCTCAGGGTATGTACAGACGAATTGAAGAAATTGTCCACAGGAAAAATACATGCACATCAACTGGTTGCTTAAAATCGAAAGATGGCACGCTTATCATGGAAAAAGACAAAATATTAGACAGATGGGGAGAGTACATTAAAGACCTTTTTGAGGATGACAGAAACGAAGAACACATTATAAAAAGAACTTTGAAGGACCACCCATAATGAAAGATGAAGTTAGAGCAGCACTGAAAAAGATGAAACCAGGAAAAGCCCCAGGACCAGACAACATTACTACAGAGATGATTGAAGCGCTGGAGGAATTTGGCATAGAAAAAATAACAGTCCTCCTAAATAAAATTTATGACACTGGAAAAATCCCCAAAGATATGTCAAAATCAATTTTCATTGCACTTCCAAAGAAGACAGGGGCTATAGAATGCGAACTCCATCGCACAATCAGTTTGATGAGTCATGTAACAAAAATCCTGTTAAGAATAATCATGATGAGGGCAAGGAATAGAATCAAAAGAGAAATAGCAGAAGAACAGTGTGGATTTGTGGAACGGAAAGGAACTATTAATGCCATATACTTCCTAAGAACTATCATAGAGAGGTCAATCGAGATGAATAAGGATTTGTATTTATGCTTTGTTGACTATACCAAGGTTTTCGATCGGGTACGACATGATGAATTGATCAACCAACTGGAGAGACTCAATGTCGATGGAAAAGATCTACGAATAATCAGGAATATATACTGGGAACAAACAATGACAATGACAATGACAATGATGCTTTATTTTTCAACGGTAAAAGCTATTGGCTAGAAGCCATTTTTCAAACTTGCCGTTGCTATTCTATACACATGACATTTGTTTACAGTAACAAGTACAGCTTAAGGAAAATACATGTTGAATACTAAAATTAAGATACAATGAAATCAAGAAACGTACACAGTCAGCACTTAGAGATAGATAGATAGATAGATAGATAATAGATAGATAGATAGATAGATAGAAGATGAGAGAGAGAGGTAGATAGTATAGATAGATAGATAGACAGATGAGCAAGTAGATAAGTAAATAAAGAAAGAAGATAATGTTGATAGTGATAATAATAAAAATAAGACGAAGAAGAGGAAGAAGAAGAAGGAAGAGGAGGAGGAGGAGGAGGAGAGGAAAAACAGTAAACAAAATAGTAATAAGATAAAACAAAATAAAATGAAATAGAGGGAGAAGAAACATTACATGTGACAAATTTATAGAAGATAAATCAAGCGTCAAATAGACTAATGTTCTTACAATTAAATCAAAGAAGATGAAATCAATTTTCTGATTACACACAAAAAATATTAACACTGCTACAACAATTACCACTACTCACACACTACTACTACTACTACTACTACTACTACTAAACCCAAAGAATAAATGGAGGTAGAAAAAAAGCAGTTCATTGCAGCAATGAGAATAGAAACAGCTGCAATGAGAATAGAAAACAATATAAGCTCTTTTCAAAACATCAAAAGAGGAGTCAGACAGGGTTGTGTTTTGTCATCAGATCTGTTTTCACTATACAGCAAAAACATCATGAGAAACCTAGAAGAAGACCCTGGATTAAAGGTTGGAGGGAATGATAAACACTTCGTGAGGAAATATAAACAACATTCGTACGCAGAAAAATGATAAACAACAGGAAAATGATAAACAACATTCGGTACGCAGATGACACCGTGCTAATTGCAGAAAATGAAAGGGACCTACAAAACCTTGTGAATATACTAGAAACGAAAGCAAAGGTAAGGGGTTGGAACTAACACAAGGAAGACTGAAGTCATGGTGATCAGTAAAAAACATGAAATCCCCTCCTGCACAATAACAGCAAATGGCACAACCTTGACACAGGTTAATAAGTTCAAATACCTGGGAACGGTCATTTCATCAGACGGCAGATGCACATCGGAAATAGCTGGCAGAATCGGCCAAGCCAAAACACATTCAAGAAGATGACAAGCATTCTTACCAACAAATGCCTATCAATTAACATCAGAAAGAGAGTCCTTGAATGTTATATAGAACCAATACTGTTGTACGGATGCGAGGCGTGGACAGTCAGCAAGCAAAGCCAGAGCAGGATCGAGGCAGCCGAGATGTGGTTTTCAAAGAAGAATGTTGAGAGTTCCATGGACAGCAAAGAAAACAAACGAGACAGTCTTGATGGAGGCAGACACAAGTAGATCACTCATAAGGAAGATTAGGAAAAGACAAGCAACATTTATAGGCCATTTTATGAGGAAGGGGGATTTGGAGCACCTGGTCACAATGGGAAAGCTGGAGGAAAAAGAGAGCACCAGGTAGACCCAGGGAGAGAATGCTGGACGGACTTGCAGAGTGGCTGGGGACGAGGAGGGTGGGGGAGATGCTGGGGGCAACGAGAGATAGAGATGGATGGAAGGCCATGGTCGTCAACGCCATGCGGCATGGCACCTGATGATGATGATGATGACAGAATATCGATTGAAAAATGTATACAAGAAACAAACATGACATATTAAACGGATGTGCACATGATATTCCTACTGCACTGCAAACAGTTTACTCTGATCCAAAAGCAGCACGGCTATACTACATGTTTAACAACAGATGACACATTTGCCTTCATACTCTGCTCTCACAGTGACCTCAGCGTTGCCAAGTTCAGAGGTATGCTGGAGTGTAGAAATGACAGACATGGGGGTGGCGACACAGGAGTAGTACAGAAAATGGGTCAGAAAAAAAAACCCAGCAGACATAGTGATGGTCAATATCAGGGACTAAACCCTTCGACACCCTCACCCTGTCCACCAGCATCCTGCATTGTCAACCATGCTCATCATCATCATCATCAGGTGCCCTGCCGCATGGCGTTGGCGACCATGGACTTCCAACCATCTCTATCTCTCGTTGCCCCCAGCATCTCCCCCACCCTCTTCATCCCCAGCCACTCTGCAAGTCCGTCCAGCATTCTCTCCCTGGTCTACCTGGTGCTCTCTTTCCCTCCAGCTTTCCCGTTGTGACCAGGTGCTCCAAATCCCCCTTCCTCATAAAATGGCCTATAAATGTTGCCTGTCTTTTCCTAATCTTCCTTATGAGTGATCTACTTGTGTCTGCCTCCATCAAGACTGTCTCGTTTGTTTTCTTTGCTGTCCATGGAACTCTCAGCATTCTTCTGAGAAACCACATCTCGGCTGCCTCGATCCTGCTCTGGCTTTGCTTGCTGACTGTCCACGCCTCGCATCCGTACAACAGTATTGGTTCTATATAACATTCAAGGACTCTCTTTCTGATATTAATTGATAGGCATTTGTTGGAAAGAATGCTTGTCATCTTCTTGAATGCTGTTTTGGCTTGGCCGATTCTGCCAGCTATTTCCGATGTGCATCTGCCGTCTGATGAAATGACCGTTCCCAGGTATTTGAACTTATTAACCTGTGTCAAGGTTGTGCCATTTTGCAGTTATTTTACAGGAGGGGATTTCATGTTTTTTACTGATCACCATGACTTCAGTCTTCCTTCTGTTTAGTTCCAGCTCCTTACCTTTGCTTTCTGTTTCTAGTATATTCACAAGGTTTTGTAGGTCCCTTTCATTTTCTGCAATTAGCACGGTGTCATCTGCGTACCGATTGTTGTTTATCATTTTCCCTCCAACCTTTAATCCAGGGTCTTCTTCTAGATTTCTCATGATGTTTTCGCTATATAGTGAAAACAGATCTGGTGACAAAACACAACCCTGTCTGACTCCTCTTTTGATATTTTGAAAAGAGCTGATATTGTTTTCTATTCTCATTGCAGCTGTTTGTTCCCAGTACATATTTCTGATTATTCGTAGATCTTTTCCATCGACATTGAGTCTCTCCAGTTGGTTGATCAATTCATCATGTCGTACCCGATCGAAAACCTTGGTATAGTCAACAAAGCATAAATACAAATCCTTATTCATCTCAATTGACCTCTCTATGATAGTTCTTAGGATGTATATGGCATTATAGTCCCTTTCCCCTCCACAAATCCACACTGTTCTTCTGCTATTTCTCTTTTGATTCTATTCCTTGCCCTCATCATGATTATTCTTAACAGGATTTTTGTTACATGACTCATCAAACTGATTGTGCGATGGAGTTCGCATTCTATAGCCCCTGTCTTCTTTGGAAGTGCAATGAAAATTGATTTTGACATATCTTTGGGAATTTTTCCAGTGTCATAAATTTCATTTAGGAGGACTGTTATATTTTCTATGCCAAATTCCTCCAGGGCTTCAATCATCTCTGTAGTAATGTTGTCTGGTCCTGGGTCTTTTCCTGGTTTCATCTTTTTCAGTGCTGCTCTAACTTCATCTTTCATTATGGGTGGTCCTTCAAAGTTCTTTTTTATAATGTGTCAACCATGCTAGCAAAGCAAAAACTTTGACTCCCTCACCCTGTCCACGAGCATCCTGCATTGTCAACCATGCTAGCCCAACAAAAACTTAACCTGTTGACTCCCTCACTCTATATCGACCAGCTTCCTGTAGAAAGGGAAAGAGTCAAAGGGTTGTTTTTGCCGTTGGTGGATAGGGTGCAGGTGCCAAAGGGTTAATCACTGAGACCTTGCCATTTGGGGCCAGTTCTCAACCCAGCAGTTGCGCTGAAGAAGTCGGCTGGATCGCCGATGAAAGCTACGCAGTAAGTAGCCTTCTTTGTAACTGAGAGCCAGGTTCAACCAGGTAGCCATTATGTCTACCCCTCAGTCGTTAAAACTTCCTCAACGTCTCATACGCGATTTCGACGGGAAAGTCATCAAAATTTTTCGAGAACTGGAAGAGGAACATCGATTGCTAGCCAGGTTCAAGAACCATCTTCATTTCACGCTACATTGTAAACATCAAAATGTGTGCCCTACAAGTCTTAAGATCAAAACTAGTATGAAAGGCCAGGCAGCTAACAACATCATCCATCGTGTTCAACGTGCGCTCATGAACGAACGGATTAAACAAATCAACAGTCGTTTGTTTATCATCAACAACAAGATCGCCATTTTGAAGGATGAACTCAGTGCGTGTGTACTGGATACTATCATGGCGGAGACGGTTGCCTAGTCCGACTGCACTGTCAGGCGTGAATGGGATAGAGTGCGCATGCGCCACAGGGAAAAGTTTGCTAAGTTGCAGACGAACCAAAACATGACGATTGCGTGCCCATTACTCCCGTCAGTGACCAAGAAACGCAAGAAATCAAAAACAGGTGGGTGGTGAATCTGTCGGATCAAAGTTTGACTGAAGCAGAATTGTCAGTGTTGAGAAAGGGGCTCAATTTCGCGGTCACTCCAGACAAACTTCCCATCACGGAGTACATTACCAGCATTGAAACTGCGTGTCGATGGATTGGTCCTCAAACAGAAGAGGCCACACACTTACGATCAGTGTGTGAATATCCTCAAACAGAGCAAACCCCCCAAATCCAACATTTCCAGGGATGAAAGACTTGCACTACAGGGATTGAGGAAGAAGGATTCCATCATGATTCTCCCAGCCGACAAAGGCCGTGCCACAGTCATCTTACCCAAGGGGCGGTACTATGAGAAGGCTTACAATCTGCTAGATGACAAAAAGACCTACCAACAGCTGAGCAAAGATCCCACCAGCAAGTATACTGCCCGTCTGACCAAACTACTGCAAGGCCTACAGAAGTCAGGAGAACTCTCCTCAGAACAGTACCGCAGATTGTACCCCTCAGCTACTGATGTGCCCAAGTTCTACGGACTGCCTAAAGTGCACAAGAAAGATGTATCCCTCCGTCCCATTGTCGCCTCTAGAGGATCCCTGTGTATGAGACGGCCCGCTTCGTTGCAGACATCCTCTCGCCTTTGGTAGGAAAGACAGAACATTCCATTGCAAACAGTGCAGACCTGGTGAAGAAGCTGTCGAAGTTTGTACCTCAACCTGATGAGATTCTGGTGTTCTATGACGTCACAGCCCTGTTCACCAGTGTCCCTGTGAAGGACAGCATTGACATCATCAGGGAGAGGTTATAGGTCGACAACAGCCTTCGGCAACGCACCAACCTGCCAGTGGAACACATCTGTGAACTGCTATCCTGCTGCCTCAACACCACCTACTTCACCTTTGAAGGACACTTCTACCAACAGACCGAGGGTGCAGCCATGGGGTTCCCCGTGAGTCCCATCGTCGCCAACCTCTTCATGGAAAATTTCGAGGAGAAAGCTTTGGCGTCGTTCCACACTCCTCCACGCTACTGGGGCCGCTACATGGACGACACTATGACTGTGCTGAAAAGATCGGTGGTAGAAGACTTCACGAACCATCTCAACAATCAACACCCTGCCATCAAGCTCACCTATGAGGTAGAAGAGAACGGCAGCATCGCGATGTTGGATACCCGCATCACCCAGATGGAGACAGGCCTCGCCTTCTCCGTCTATAGAAAGCCGACCCACACGGACTAGTACTTCAATTTGACAGTCACCAGCCACTGGAACACAAGCTTGGAGTAATCCGCACCCTCACCCACCGAGCGAAGACCATCTGCTCTATCGACACAGCTAGAGAAGAAGAGGTGCAGTACATCAAAAAAGTACTCAGTGTGTCAGGATACCAGAAGTGGGCCTGGGACATTCTGGGGGGCAAGAAAACCATACCCCACCCCTCCACTGAACGGCAAACCCCTTCGAGAAAGCACGTCTCCATGCCATACGGCAGCGGCGTCACTGAGGCTCTCAGCAGGAAGATCAGGAAGTTGGGAGTCAGTGTCCACGCCAAGCCCACCAACACCATCAGAAGCCAGTTAGTCCACCCCAAAGACAAAACAGACAAATTGGACGCATCAGGGGTGATATACAAGATAGACTGCCTGGACTGTGACCATAGTTATATTGGCGAAACTGAGCGCAACTTGCACAAAAGATTAAAAGAACACAAACGTGAGTCCTCTCCAGTGGGAGAACATCTGACCCACACCCAACACCACTTTAAAAAGGACAATGTGCAAGTTCTCGACAAAGAAGCAAGATGGTTCCAGAGGGGAGTAAAGGAGGCAGTTTACATCGCCGCAAGGAACCCCACCCTCAACCGTGACCGGGGCCGACACAACCTGCCATCGGTGTACTCCTCACTTACATGTATTCAGTCGCACTGTCGTGAGTTCGCTCACGGCAGTGCGCACTGAAACCAGTTCTCAACCCAACAGTTGCGCTGAAGAAGGCTGGATCGCCGATGAAAGCTACGCAGTAAACAGCCTTTTTTGTAACTGAGAGCCAGGTTCAACCAGGTAGCCATTAAGTATTCATGTTGTTTGTGTGATGGCTTTATAGGGCATTACATACAGCCTACGATTGTTTCCATAACAGATAAGCATAAAGAATAGCGTATAGAGTCCATACGTTAGACAGAACCTGAAACTGTCTTGACAGAGGATTTATTGTACGATACCTGGTGGTATATTTTTACTTGTACCTGTTTTACCTATCTTGTTTCTTTATTGAGACACATGTTGCTGTTCTCTTTTCATGGTGTGTTTGCAAAAAATTCTTAATAATAATAATAAATAATAATAAAAATAATGATAATGATAATAATAATAATGATGATGATGATGATGATGATGGTGATGATGACAATAATCATAATAGTAGTAGCAGTAATAACAATAATGATAATAATAACGCATATATAGATATAAATATGTATGTATACACACACACACACACACACACACACACACACACACACACCACACACACACACACACACACACAATATATATATATATATATATATATACATATCATACATATGCACCCAATTATCAATCCCAATAAAAAGTACGTAAGACTTCATCAAACACATACAGGTGAATGGACCAGCAAGGCAGAAAATGATATGGAGAAATGACAGAAAGCAAAGGAATAAAGCAAAAACAAAGACGGTAACAGAAAAGAAGAAATTTCTAGCACAGAATTTCCGGACGGTGGGGGATACAGTTTATACTGAAAGAGTCCCTGGCATCCCCACAGGGGTGGGGGTGGGGGTGGGAAGCTGAACGTGGAGACAGTTTTAAAACGCAGAGCGACAACGCCACAAACGAAGTCAAGTTAGGCTACGTTCACGCTAAGCCCGTCACGTTGCTGCCCGCCAGTTGCCGTCAGCTTGTGACAGCAAAACTGTGTTCACGGTGCACCGCCAAGTTTCTGTCCGACAAATTGCTGCCACCACGCTGGAAACAACATGGCGCCCTCTAGACGGAAGAAACGCATATATTGTAGTGGATTTTACAGAATAGATTATTGAAACGGAATTCTCGACAATACTGTGTTCATCCCATTCATCGGAATCGCAGTGAATACGGAGAATACCATCATTTAATGTGCCAGGTGATGAGCGATGCACAGAAATGTGTGGAATACATAAGAATGCGGCCAGAGACGTTTCAAGATCTGCTTGAGCAATGCAAGGAAGATCTGACAAAGGAGTCGACGAATTTTCAGACGCCAATTTCGCCAACGGAGCGTTTGGTTGTCAATGAGTTTATCTTCGTCCATCCTGAATCAATTGCATTTACTCTGTCCGTATTATGAAGAATACGTCCTTTGGACCGGCCAGCCGTTTTTTTTGTTTTTGTTTTTTTTGTGTGTGTGTACATGCGGCAAAGCAAAAAGTTGGCAGGGACAAGCCGGCGCCAGCCGGTGACTAGCGTGAACGCCTAACGCCGGCTTCCATGATGGGAAAGAAGAAAATGCTGTGCATTTGACGGCAGTTGACGGCGGCTGTCTCAGCAACTTGCCGGGCTTAGCGTGAACGCAGCCTTATACTCAAAAAAGACGATGAACCATCATGCCTGAAGGTCTTCGAAGACAGTTTTATAACGCAGAGTGACAACACCACAGACGATGACAGAGTCACACTCATAACAGATCATGAACCACCGTACTTTTATAGCTCTCTATTTCTTCAATGACACGTGCAATGACACGTGCCATCGATTAACTTCCTTTTGTGAATTGGAAATAGAAAGAATTTTTAAAAAAAGAGAAAGAAAGAAAGAAAGAAAGAAATCAAAGTAATCAGGGATGCGGTAGGGACTGAAAGGTAAAACGATACGCTCATTAATTTCTGGGGAAGGGGGGGGGGGGAAGGGGGTTGGAGATGGTATCGAGCACCGTGTTTTTTTTTTTAATGGCCAAGCCATATTAATAATCTTTTGTTTTGTCGTAAATTTATTTCCTTTGTTTGTTTATCGTAACTCGACG
>CM060315.1:9526701-9529201 GCA_030674185.1 Monoplex corrugatus | reverse complement strand
GGGTACGTGAGGGAACATAGATCTCAAGTAGGCTTGACAGGTAATCGGGGGCTGCGTTATTGAGGCTTTTGTAGCACATGGTGTCTAGTTTGTACTGTATGCGCTTTGATACAGGGAGCCAGTGAAATTGTGCCAGGAGAGGAGATATGTGGTCAGCTTTTTTCTTTTTGAGTACAAGGCGTGCAGCATTGTTTTGAATGCGCTGTAGGATGTGAGTGGTGGAGGCAGGAAGACCGGACAGGAGTGAATTGCAATAGTCAATGCGAGACATTATGAAGGAGAGAACGAGTTTTGCAGTTGTTTCGACAGAGAGATACTTCCTGATCAGGCTTATACGATGGAGGTGATAGTAGTAAGATCTGGCAGTTTGAGAAACAAAGTTGTTCATGGAGAGGGTAGAGTCAATGCAGACACCAAGGTTTTTAGCTGAATCAGAAATTGGAACTGATGTGTTACATAATGGGAGAGAAAGAGGAGGCAGCTGAGAAAGTTTCTGACGGGTGCCAATGAGGATAGCTTCTGTCTTGTCATCATTAAGCTGAAGTTTGTTGTATGTCATCCAATTTTTGATGTCCGAGTAACACTCAGTGGTGCGAGTCAGGAGGCGCTGTATATTGTCAGGTGAGTCACTGTCTTGAAGTTGGGTGTCATCAGCATAAAAGTGGTGTTTTATAGAGTGGGAGTTGATGATGGTGGACAGGGGGGAGGTGTAAAGAGTGAAAAGAACAGGGCCAAGGACAGATCCTTGTGGAACACCACAGGTCAGGTATGCAGGTTGAGAGTAAGTGCCATTGATGTGAACAGTTTGTTTTCTGTTTGATAGATAAGAAGTGAACCAGGAGAGAGCAATGTCAGAGATGCCAAAAGTATGATGAAGTCTAGAAAGGAGAATACTATGATCAATGGTATCAAAGGCTGCAGACAGATCAAGGAGTGTGAGGAGAGAGACTTTGCCAGTATCAGTTGCAAGGAGGAGATTGTTGAGAATGTGTAGCAAGGCAGTTTCAGTGCTATGGCACTGGCGATAGGCTGACTGGAAAGGATTGAGGAGATTGTTGGCAGACAGGTGAGAGTTCAGTTGGTTGAGGACAACTTTTTCAAGCAGTTTTGACAAGAAAGAGAGATTAGAGATAGGCCGGTAATTTTTCAGTTCATTTGGGTCTAAATTGTATTTCTTGAGGAGAGGGTGAACAATAGCAGACTTGAAAGAATCTGGGACAGTTCCAGTTTGGAGAGAAGTGTTGATGATGTCAGTGATGAATGGGAGGAGCGTAGGGAGACAGTCAGAGTAGAGAGAACCTGGAAGAGGATCCAGTTCGCAGGTTTTGAACGACATGGATCTGATTGTGTTGAGAATTTCTTCTTGTGAGACTGGGGTAAAAGTAGTAAGAGGTGTGCCAGAGAAGGAAGGGTCAGGTGGGCATGGTTGACAGGGTGTCCTGTCGAGCCTGTCACGAAGAGTTTGTATTTTGGTGGTGAAATACTTGGAGAATACAGATGGGAGTTCTTCATTTGTGTGTTTTGTTGGGAGAGGTAAATCTTTTCGTGTGCCAAGGAGATGATTCATGGTTGTAAAGAGTTCTTTTGAAGAAGAGGCATTCAGGATTTTTGTTTGGAAATAGTTTGTTTTTGCAGATGCAATGAGGGTGGATACTTTTGTTTTAGAGGCTTGGAAAAGTTGCCTATGTACAGTGAGTTTGGATTTGCGCCAGCGGCGCTCTGCTCTGCGGCGGGCACGTCTTGCACAGGCAATCTCATGAGTGAGCCAGGGGGTAGGGGGGCGGTCAGGTAAAAGACGGGTTGTGGCTGGAGCATGAGTGTCCAGAAGATGGTGGAGAGTAGTGTAGAATTCATCGGCAAGGTTATGTGACTTTTCAGAAAGGAGACGGAAGGCATCAGATGAAAATGAGGAGAGGTCGATAGATTTGAGATTGCGTCGAGTCACTGTGCGAATGGTACGGGAAGGAGGAGGAATGTCAAGAGAACAGAGAATTGCAGAGTGGTCAGATGGAAGGGCTGAAGTTAGACGGGTAGAAAGAACTAAGCAGTTATCAGTAGCTGAATTGTGGTGATCACGAGAAATGATCCAGTCAAGAATGTGACCTTTTTGATGGGTTGGTTCAGAAATGTGTTGAGTCATATTGTGATTGGACAGAGAGTTGATGATATGTCTTGTGTCATAACGGTGAGTGTTGTCATAGTGGACATTGATGTCACCTAGAATGATGAGATTTCCAGGTAAGAGACAGTAGTAATCAAGAAGTTGATCAAAGTCAGAGAGAAACATGGATGTGGTGAGCTTGTTGGCAGAGCTAGGTGGAGGTCGATAGACACAGGAGAAGGTGATGGGGTGAGGGGTGGATTGGAAGGATACTTCAACGTGCTCGAAAGAAGGATGGGAGAAAGGCAGAGACTGCGAGAAAGACAGGCGGGAATGGAGTGAGTCGTTGTAGAGGATGGCGATACCGCCACCTCGGGATGAGCGATGGAAAGAAGCAAG
>CM060315.1:9501701-9519201 GCA_030674185.1 Monoplex corrugatus | reverse complement strand
AAAAACACACAAAATGGATCCTCAGGGTATGTACAGACGAATTGAAGAAATTGTCCACAGGAAAAATACATGCACATCAACTGGTTGCTAAAATCGAAAGATGGCACGCTTATCATGGAAAAGACAAAATACTGGACAGATTGGGAGTGTACACTAAAGACCTTTTTGAGGATGACAGAAACGAAGAACACATTATAAAAAAGAACTTTGAAGGACCACCCATAATGAAAGATGAAGTTAGAGCAGCACTGAAAAAGATAAAACCAGGAAAAGCCCCAGGACCAGACAACATTACTACAGAGATGATTGAAGCCCTGGAGGAATTTGGCATAGAAAAATTACAGTCCTCCTAAATGAAATTTATGACACTGGAAAAATCCCCAAAGATATGTCAAAATCAATTTTCATTGCACTTCCAAAGAAGACAGGGGTATAGAATGCGAACTCCATCGCACAATCAGTTTGATGAGTCATGTAACAAAAAATTCTATTAAGAATAATCATGATGAGGACAAGGAATAGAGTCAAAAGAGAAATAGCAGAAGAGCAGTGTAGATTTGTGGAAGGGAAAGGAACTATTAATGCCATATACATCCTAAGAACTATCATAGAGAGGTCAATTGAGATGAATAAGGATTTGTATTTATGCTTTGTTGACTATACCAAGGCTTTCGATCGGGTATGACATGAAGAATTGATCAACCAACTGGAGAGACTCAATGTTGATGGAAAAGATCTACGAATAATCAGGAATATGTACTGGGAACAAACAGCTACAATGAGAATAGAAAACAATATAAGCTCTTTCCAAAACCTCAAAAGAGGAGTCAGACAGGGTTGTGTTTTGTCACCATATCTGTTTTCATTATATAGCGAAAACATCATGAGAAACCTAGAAGAAGACCCTGGATTAAAGGTTGGAGGGAAAATGATAAACAACATTCGGTACGCAGATGACACCGTCGTGCTAATTGCAGGAAAATGAAAGGGACCTACAAAACCTTGTGAATATACTAGAAACAGAAAGCAAAGGTAAGGGGTTGGAACTAAACAGAAGGAAGACTGAAGTCATGGTGATCAGTAAAAAACATGAAATCCCCTCCTGCAAAATAACAGCAAATGGCACAACCTTGACACAGGTTAATAAGTTCAAATATCTGGGAACGGTCATTTCATCAGACGGCAGATGCACATCGGAAATAGCTGGCAGAATCGGCCACCAAAACAGCATTCAAGAAGATGACAAGCATTCTTACCAACAAATGCCTATCAATTAACATCAGAAAGAGAGTCCTTGAATGTTATATAGAACCAATACTGTTGTACGGATGCGAGGCGTGCACAGTCAGCAAGCAAAGCCAGAACAAGATTGAGGCAGCCGAGATGTGGTTTCTCAGAAGAATGTTGAGAGTTCCATGGACAGCAAAGAAAACAAACACAGGCAACATTTATAGACCATTTTATGAGGAAGGGGGATTTGGAGCACCTGGTCACAACGGGAAAGCTGGAGGGAAAGAGAGCATCAGGTAGACCCAGGGAGAGAATGCTGGACGGACCTGCAGAGTGGCTGGGGATGAGGAGGGTGGGGGAGATGCTAGGGGCAACGAGAGATAGAGATGGTTGGAAGTCCATGATCGCCAGCGCCTTGCGGCAGGGCACCTGATGATGATGATGATGACTAACGTCACAGGTGCCATAAGATGATGATCATGGCACAAGCCTTAAGCCTGCACATAAATCCATGAGTTGGCCAGGTCCTGAGGCCCTACTTAGCCTATGTTTTACCTAGCCCACATCTTTTGTGGTCCCGTCAGTTAAGCTGGTTAGACAGCCATGCTGATAATGTCAGGGTCGTGGGTTTGATACTGAGGCATGTCCATATTCCGAGCAGCAGTACAGTGATCTTAGTACATTGCTGCTGGTGTTTCTATATGGGCACGTACCTAGTATGTCCTGAATCATGTCAAGGGGAAATATGTATATATATATATATATATATATATATATATATGTATATATATATATATATATATATATATATATATATATATATACCACAGGGATAGAGGGATATTCACTCACAGTTAGCTGGTTTGTTGAGGAAGCAATATTTTGGACCCCTCTAGAGATGGTCATCAAGCAGACAGGTTGGCTGTGTGGCTGGCCCTTGTCTCCCCCCCCCCCTCCTGTGCTATGTGGGTGGCCCTTGTCTTTTCTCCTGTGTTGTGTGGGTGGCCCTTGTCTTTTCTCCTGTGTTGTGTGGGTGGCCCTTGTCTTTTCTCCTGTGTTGTGTGGGTAGCCCTTGTCTTTCCTCCTGTGCTGTGTGGCTGGCCCTTGTCCCCCCCCCCCCAGTGCTGTGTGGCTGGCCCTTGCCTTCCTCCTGTGCTGTGTCACTGGCCCTTGTCTTTCCTCCTGTGCTGTGTGGCTGGCCCTTGTCCCCCCCCCCCCAGTGCTGTGTGGCTGGCCCTTGTCTTCCCCCTGTGCTGTGTGACTGGCCCTTGTCTTTCCTCCTGTGCTGTGTGGCTGGTCCTTGTCTTTCCTCCTGTGCTGTGTGACTGGTCCTTGTCTTTCCTCCTGTGCTGTGTGGTTGGCCTTTGTCTTTCCTCCTGTGCTGTGTGGTTGGCCTTTGTCTTTCCTCCTGTGCTGTGTGGTTGGCCTTTGTCTTTCCTCCTGTGCTGTGTGGTTGGCCTTTGTCTTTCCTCCTGTGCTGTGTGACTGGCCTTTGTCTTTCCTCCTGTGCTGTGTGACTGGCCCTTGTCTTTCCCCCTGTGCTGTGTGACTGGCCCTTGTCTTCCCTTCTGTGCTGTGTGGCTGGCCCTTGTCTTCCCTCCTGTGTTGTGTGGCTGGCCCTTGTCTTCCCTCCTGTGTTGTGTGGCTGGCCCTTGTCTTCCCTCCTGTGCTGTGTGGCTGGCCCTTGTTTTCTGTCCTGTGCTGTGTGACTGGCCCTTGTCTTTCCTCCTGTGCTGTGTGGCTGGCCCTTGTTTTCTGTCCTGTGCTGTGTGGCTGGCCCTTGGTTTCTGTCCTGTGCTGTGTGACTGGCCCTTGTCTTCCCTCCTGTGCTATGTGGCTGGCCCTTGTCTTTCCCCCTGTGCTGTATGGCTGGCCCTTGTCTTCCCCCCTGTGATGTGTGGCTGGTCCTTGTCTTCCTCCTGTGCTGTGTGACTGGCCCTTGTCTTTCCCCCTGTGCTGTGTGACTGGCCCTTGTCTTTCCTCCTGTGCTGTGTGGCTGGCCCTTGTCTTTCCTCCTGCAGAACTTGATGGAACTGGATATGTTTCAGTCAATTGTCATGCACAGAGACAGTCCATAGTCCTTCACTGGAAACAATTTCATCGCATTAGTCAATGTTCCTGTTCAGATTGCTCACTGTTCCAGTTTAGACTGTTCACTGTTCCTATTGAGACTGTTTACTGTTCCTGTTCAGACTGTTCACTGTTCCTATTGAGACTGTTTACTGTTCCTGTTCAGACTGTTCACTGTTCCTATTGAGACTGTTTACTGTTCCTGTTCAGACTGTTCACTGTTCCTATTGAGACTGTTCATTGTTCCTGTTCAGGCTGTTCACTGTTCCTGTTCATACTGTTCACTGTTCTTGTTCAGATTTTTTACTGTTCCTGTTACTGACACAGAACAGAGTGTCTTTAACGACTGATCACAATGTGTGTGTGGGGGGGGGGGAGGAGGGGGGGGGAGCGGGGGAGAAGAATCAACACTGGGTCGAATCTCCATCAACCCAGAAACGGATTTGTAGGAATTTTCGGCGCTGATCTGTTTCCATCGCATCCGGAGCTGAGCATACAATGGACTCGTTGGGAAGACTGGGACTATCATCGTCATGTACCATGCCGCACGGCGTTGGCGATCATGGCCCTCCATACGAATCTATCCTTTGTCGCTGCAAGTACATCTCCCACCCTCTCTGTCTGCATCCACTAAAACTGGAACCATACAGTAGAATCTCACTGAGTTTACAGATGCGTTATTGAGAGTGTTCCTCATATTTCTTGACCACTACCGCAGGTGCCTGTATATCTCGGGCTTGGTTAACTCTGGGATGTGTCTTATGGAAGTAAGCATAGAGTACAGGTTTGTCGCACAGTCTCCAATCAGAAATGGAATTCCATAGTATCATCGGTGTCATCCTTATTCTCGTCATCATAGCTTTGTGGAGGAATTGTTCCTCATTCATTTTGCGGTCTTTCATGCCCTGTTCTCATGATCACCTTAGTTACGATGGCTTTGAAGGTATGTTGCACAGGCAAAATGATGGGTGCGCTGATATTGATGCAGGAACAATACAAAAAATAAAGCAGTAAAAAGAAGTATATTTTTAAGATCAAGCTTTGTGCAAAATCATTTTAAATACTTTTCAGTGCAAACACTTTATTGGTCAAGAAAGTAGCAGAACGTCCCAATGTACCTGTCTTACAGCTAATCCTTGCTACTCTACACATGTAAGCATAAAAAGTGAAATACATTAAACTGAAAGAAAGAGAAACAAGTTACCTAAAACTAACTAAATGAAATCCAAAACAAGTGCGACTGCCCGCGCCCAAGCAAACAGGAACCAGAAGAACAAGCAAACCAAAGTAAGCGCGTATTCAACACAACAAGACAAGACAAGCGCAAATTCTCGTCCAACCAGCCTTTGTCAAGCGCGAACGCATGGTCACAAACAGACCACAAACAATACCAAACAACGGATAATAAGAACAGGACTAAAAACTTCCCTGCCGCCTCGTCCAGCGGATAAAAAGGGACCAAATGGAATGAAATAAAGTGAACTGTAGAAAACAAACGAATGTAAACTGCAAACGTACCAACGAAAGGAAAATAAGAAGATAAAGGAGACGTTGACAACAGAGATGAGGGAGACATGTCAACCCCGACGCTATGAGGAAACAGATGAACCATAGCATACACTGTCAAAGAAGATACAAAAAAAATTTTTTTTACAATATCAACTGTTATATGTCAGTCAATGAAGTGCTCTAGGAAAGCATGAGACAGACAATGACAGAGATATGTAAAGCAAACTTATGTCAACCCCGAACAACAACAACAACAACAACAATAATAATAATGATGATAATAATAATAATAATAATAATAATAATAATAATAATAATAATAATAATAATAATGATGATGATGATGATAATAATAATAATGATGATAACAACAATGATACTACTACTACTACTACTAATGATGATGATGATGACGACGACGATGACGACGACGACGACGACGACGACGATGATGATGATGATGATGATGATGATGATGATGATGATGATGATGATGATGATGATGATGATGATAACAATAATAATTATGATAAGTGGGAGAAGAATACTGATGAGATTGATGAGGAAGATAATATGGATGAGGATGATGAGGAGGATGGCAACATCATCATGATCATCGCTATCATTATCATCATCACATGGAGGAGGAGCACAATGATGATGACAGTAGTAGTAGTAGTCGTAGTAATAGTAGTAGTAGTAGTAGTAGATGTTGTTTTTGTGGTAGTAGCATCAATAGTGATTTTTTTTAAAATCGTAACAATAAGAACAACGAAAATTGCAACAGCATAAATATGGACGAATTAACAACATTACTGTTATAATAACAAATAAGTAGTAAAATGAGGCAGAAATACGAAGAAAATTAGCAACATCTAGTTTTTTCGACGTGTGGAGAACAGACATCCAGATGACCTATTCAGAGAGTATTCATTCCCAAAGAAACATGAAAATGGAAATGACAGGACGGTCTGTCAGTGGAAAGAAAATATGTACACAAATTGTTGAGATGAAATTACAAAAGGCAAATACGTGTGTTTGAAAAGGTATCTTGCAAATAACGGAAGAGAGCTGACATTTAAAGATGTAGAGTACATAGCCTTTGGAGTGAGCGCATTTGGCGGTTGTAATTGGTTAAAGGCAAAGTGGCTGGGGCTTGAGGGATTAGGTTAATGGAACATAGGGCGAGGGAGTAAAGCGTATGACGATGGAACATGCAAAAAGAGTGAGAGTTTGTAAAAAAAAAAAAAGTATGTTTACAAACCCGTCACACATCCAGCCATTGAACGTGACGTGAGTCTTCAGGAAAGATGGAAACGTGACCTTGCCAGCAAAGCATCACTTCCCATCTAGGTTTGTGGATTTCTGCTGTGCATCCTGCCGGGTCTGCCTGTACTTTCTGCTGAACAACATCCAAACTGTGTCCCTGTAGCGTGACCCCATAGCGTAGTACACGAAAATGTTGAAAGAGGAGTTGATGAAGTTGAACATTTCAGCGGCCCACAGAGTGATGAGGAAAACGTTGTGATGACGTCGTCCAGAGTTCAGTTCTGGGAAGAAGAACCAGCAGAAGCGGAACAGAGACACAGGCGACACACAGGCGATGAAGAAGATGGAGTTGCCGATCAGCATCTTGGTCAGCGCCACTTCGCGAGGAGAAATGGATAACACTGTGTTGGCTCGCCATGTGACAATCTGACGTAGTTTCACTACAGTGATCATCGTTGTTGACGTCACTGTTGTCATCACCAATCCAGGCAAGCTGACACCAAAGACAAAACCGTGCAGAAAATCCACCAAGTCTTTGTGAGCTGTGTAGAACTCCCCAGCAATGGGTGTATTAAAGACTGCACCAGATTCAGGATCATATACGCAGCCTATGCGGTATCGTGTTCCCACAACGAAAAAGAAACCCATAACCACCACGTACACAACGATAATGATGACAGCCATTGTCCTTGTGCGCAGCAAAGTCTGAAACCTGAGTGGGCTGAGGACGCAGAGACATCTCTCTGTAGCTATGATGGTGGACAGGACCACCGAGACAAATGAAAAGCCAGCAAATCCTCCCAGGTAATTGTTGGTCAGGAAGGTCAGAACAGGTCCATAGTTTCCCTCTGTGGTGAACTGCAAGTGGAGTTGCTCCCCATGGTAAAACATTCCCGAGATTAAGAAGAGTTCATCCGTTAGGGACAAGACAAACAGACACAGGTTGACACGATCACCAAGACCCTGCTTGTAGAACACCGCCATATTGATGACGTTAGCTGGCCCACCAATCAGAAACAGGATGCCCAACATCAGATTTTTAATTCTTTTGAAAACGGTTTCCGCTTCTGCGCTGACAATGTTATCAGGGTTGTCCCAGGGGATATATTCCATCTGACTTAACACCAGTTTCACACAGTCATCGTGAAGAGATGTATTCACGGCAACGGTCTGCAAATGGCTGTGCGATGAAAGGTCATTTCCCAAGGTCACATTGTCATTGTCACCCGCAGACTGAGGCATGGTGCTCAAAACAAAACCTGACGCCATATCGTTATGCTAGACACAGGTTCTTGGTGTCCACCTTTTCAAAACACACGTCTCTATCAAATGTATCACTTACGATCGTTTCCACTGTCAGACTCTTGTGTTTCCTGATATCTCGGTACGAAGAAGCGTAGACTGGGTCTCCCTAAGAGGACTCTTGTTTATCGACACCTGACCATACATGTACAATACTCTTCTCATGTGTTCACTGTCATCTGGGAGAAAGAAATATAATATTACGATGGTTCAGTGCTGAGTATTTCTTTGCTACTGTTATTTCAGAAGCATGGTCTGGTGTCACAGAAGAAAGAAAACATTCGAGTTGATTGAACATTTTGCAAAAAATAGAGTCACGAGGGAAAACATGCATTCTATTCTCACAGCATCAAAACATTCTTGACAACTTAATGGCTACCTGGTTGAACCTGGCTCTCAGTTACAAAAAAGCTACTTACTGCGTAGCTTTCATCGGCGATCCGGCCGACTTCTTCAGCGCAACTGCTGGATTGAGAACTGGCTTCAGTGCGCACCGCCGTGAGCGAACTCACGACAGTGCGACTGAATAAGTGAGGAGTACACCGATGGCAGGTTGTGTCGGCCCCGGTCACGGTTGAGGGTGGGGTTCCTTGCGGCGATGTAAACTGTCTCCTTTACTCCCCTCTGGAACCATCTTGCTTCTTTGTCGAGAACTTGCACATTGTCCTTTTCAAAGTGGTATTGGGTGTGGGTCAGATGTTCTCCCACTGGAGAGGACTCACGTTTGTGTTCTTTTAATCTTTTGTGCAAGTTGCGCTCAGTTTCCCCAATATAACTATGGTCACAGTCCTGGCAGTCTATCTTGTATATCACCCCTGATGTGTCCAATTTGTCTGTTTTGTCTTTGGGGTTGACTAACTGGCTTCTGATGGTGTTGGTGGGCTTGGTGTGGACACTGACTCCCAACTTCCTGATCTTCCTTCTGAGAGCCTCAGTGACGCCGCTGACGTATGGCATTGAGACGTGCCCTCTTGAAGGGGTTGGCCGTTCAGTGGAGGGGTGGGGTATGGTTTTCTTGTCCCCCGGAATGTCCCAGGCCCACTTCTGGTATCCTGACACACTGAGTACTTTTTTGATGTACTGCACCTCTTATTCTCTAGCGGTGTCGGTAGAGCAGATGGTCTTCGCTCAGTGGGTGAGGGTGGGATTACTCCAAGCTTGTGTTCCAGTGGCTGGTGACTGTCAAATTGTAAGTACTGGTCCGTGTGGGTCGGCTTTCTATAGACGGAGAAGGCGAGGCCTGTCTCCATCTGGGTGATGCGGGTATCCAACATCGCGATGCTGCCGATCTCTTCTACCTCATAGGTGAGCTTGATGGCAGGGTGTTGGTTGTTGAGATGGTTCGTGAAGTCTTCTACCACCGATCTTTTCAGTACAGTCATAGTGTCGTCCATGTAGCGGCCCCAGTAGCGTGGAGGAGTGTGGAACGACGCCAAAGCTTTCTCCTCGAAATTTTCCATGAAGAGGTTGGCGACGATGGGACTCACGGGGGACCCCATGACTGCACCCTCGGTCTGTTGGTAAAAGTACGTTACGTGTCCTTCAAAGGTGAAGTAGGTGGTGTTGAGGCAGCAAGATAGCAGTTCACAGATGTGTTCCACTGGCAGGTTGGTGCGTTGCTGAAGGCTGTTGTCGACCTGTAACCTCCCCCTGATGATGTCAATGCTGTCCTTTACAGGGACACTGGTGAACAGGGCTGTGACGTCGTAGGACACCAGAATCTCATCAGGTTGTGGTACAAACTTCGACAGCTTCTTCACCAGGTCTGCACTGTTTGCAATGGAATGTTCTGTCTTTCCTACCAAAGGCGAGAGGATGTCTGCAACGAAGCGGGCCGTCTCATACATCAGGGATCCTCCAGAGGCGACAATGGGACGGAGGGGTACATCTTTCTTGTGCATTTTAGGCAGTCCGTAGAACTTGGGCACATCAGTAGCTGAGGGGTACAATCTGCGGTAATGTTCTGAGGAGAGTTCTCCTGACTTGACAACTGTTTAGAAATACGAAATTACCCTCACTACATACACAATAGTGACAAAAACAGGACATATAAATTACAGAAAGGAAAGAGATCTCAGTATAGTGATCCACTCTGTTGACATATAAGTTTACCCTCCATGAACAATAGAGACAAAAACAGGACATATGAATTACAGAAAGGAAAGAGTTCTCAGTATAGTGATCCACTCTGTTGACATATAAGTTTACCCTCCCTGAACAATAGAGACAAAAACAGGACATATGAATTACTCGATCTGCTTTAGAAATACGAAATTACCCTCACTAGATCTGCGGGCTTTGTGGGTTGGCTTCCCACCTTGCCTTTGATAACATGCCACGAGTTCCATAAATGAAAGATGCTCCCAGATTAATGACCAGACAGATTCACCACCAAACGCGGCATGAAGATCCACAGGACAAAAATGGGCTGTTTGAAGACTCATACGAACCAGCAGCAGCGCACTGCGATAGCAGGTGAGACGTTGGATGACCAAGGCCAGGATTTAAACCATAGTGCCAAGGACATCCACGCTGATGGTTCTGATGCGGATTTTGCACAAGCTCTTAACGCCAAACGTGAAAAACTCAATTTGCCGCCTGCCGGTGCAAAAGAACAATGGGAGAAATTAGATGAGGAACTTGTCCTTAAGCTGAATGCGCTAATAGGGAACAGTACGTTGGAACACAAACTTGACACATACGGAGACATCATATACTCTATCTGCAGGGACACGTATGGAGTGAAACAGCAAAAGACAAAAACGCCTCCCCAGAAATCCAGAAGACAGCAACAAATGGAGAGCATCCGGAGGGAGAAAAGGAAGCTTAAAAAGCAATGAAAACTGCCTCAGAATTCGAGAAGCAAGGGCTCCTGGAACTCTGGAAAGATCTGAAAGCCAACACAATGCTCTCAGCAAAGTGGAATCAGCAAGGCGAAGAAAGAGCAAAAAGAAGAAGACTCAAGATCGTTTCTTCAAAAATCCCTTTGACTTTGCAAGAAAGCTGTTTGAACAACCCAAATCAGGGACTCTCACAGTGGGCAAGGAAACCCTAGAGCAGCATCTCAGGAAAACATATTCCGATTCTCAGCGCGAGGCACCACTTGAAATCCAGAATCTGGTTTGGCCTGCAGCGCCAGAAGGAAAATTCAATAACAAACCACCAACACTGGATGAAGTGAAGAACGTAGTAAAGAAAGCCAGAGCCAAGTCAGCACCTGAACCAAACGGAATACCATACCTGCTCTACAAGAAATGCCCAAAAGTGCTCGAGTGGCTCCACAAGATGATTCGATCAGCATGGAGGAACCAGAAGATCAGCGATCAATGGATGAGAGCTGAAGGAGTGTACATTCCGAAGGAGCAGAACTCCAGCAGCATCAACCAGTTCAGGCCAATATCACTTCTGAACGTCGAGGGGAAAATCTTCTTCTCTGTTATGGGAGCAAGATTGACAAAATACCTGACTGAAAACAAGTATCTGGATATGTCAGTCCAAAAAGGAGGCATACCAGTAATGCCTGGATGCTTGGAACATGCCACGTTGATTTGGGATGCCATCCAAAAAGCTGTTTGAACAATCCTGCTTCTTCTTCTCCTCCACTGCCCTGCCCTTGACCTCGCTGCTGCAAGCTTTGTCTCCTCCTCTGCCGTCTTCGCCTTCGCCTTCTGTCCTGATGGTGCCGCCTTCGCCTTCTGTCCCGCCGGTGCCGCTCTCGCCTTCTGTCCCGTTGGTGCCGCCTTCGTCGCCACCTCAGCCGCCACCATATGACTGTGATGGGCTGAAACTATGCCTTTTTAATGCTCAGTCGGCATGCACTGGTGACAAAGCCGATGTTATTGCTGACTTTGTCGCAGATGAGCATGTTGACATTGCTTTTATCACGGAGACATGGCTTAACCCCCTTGGTCACGAACCTATACTTGCTAGCCTCACTCCGAGTGGTTACAGGCTTGCTTCTTTCCATCGCTCATCCCGAGGTGGCGGTATCGCCATCCTCTACAACGACTCACTCCATTCCCGCCTATCTTTCTCGCAGTCTCTGCCTTTTCTCCATCCTTCTTTCGAGCACGTTGAAGTATCCTTCCAATCCACCCCTCACCCCATCACCTTCTCCTGTGTCTATCGACCCCCACCTAGCTCTGCCAACAAACTCACCACATCCATGTTTCTCTCTGACTTTGACCAATTGCTTGACCACTACTGCCTCTTACCTGGAAATCTCATCATTCTAGGTGATATCAATGTCCACTATGACAACACTCACCGTTATGACACAAGACATATCATCAACTCTCTGTCCAATCACAATATGACTCAACACATTTCTGAACCAACCCATCAAAAAGGTCACATTCTTGACTGGATCATTTCTCGTGATCATCACAATTCCGCTACTGACAACTGCTTAGTTCTTTCTACCCGTCTAACTTCAGCCCTTCCATCTGACCACTCTGCAATTCTCTGTTCTCTCGACATTTCTCCTCCTTCCCGTACCATGCGCACAGTGACTCGACGCAATCTCAAATCTATCGACCTCTCCACATTTTCATCTGATGCCTCCCGTCTCCTTTCTGAAAAGTCACATAACCTTGCCGATGAATTCTATACTACTCTCCACCATCTTCTGGACACTCATGCTCCAGCCACAACCCGTCTTTTACCTGACCGCCCCCCTACCCCCTGGCTCACTCATGAGATCGCCTGTGCAAAACGTGCCCGCCGCAGAGCAGAGCGCCGCTGGTGCAAATCCAAACTCACTGTACACAGGCAACTTTTCCAAGCCTCTAAAACAAAAGTATCCACCCTCATTGCATCAGCAAAAACAAGCTATTTCCAAACCAAAATCCTGAATGCCTCTTCTTCAAAAGAACTCTTTACAACCATGAATCATCTCCTTGGCACACGAAAAGATTTACCTCTCCCAACAAAACATACAAATGAAGAACTCCCATCTGTATTCTCCAACTATTTCACCACCAAAATACAAACTCTTCGTGACAGGCTTGACAGGACACCCTGTCAACCATGCCCACCTGACCCTTCCTTCTCTGGCACACCTCTTACTACTTTTACCCCAGTCTCACAAGAAGAAATTCTCAACACAATCAGATCCATGTCGTTCAAAACCTGCGAACTGGATCCTCTTCCAGGTTCTGTCTACGCCGACTGTCTCCCTACTCTCCTCCCATTCATCACTGACATCATCAACACTTCTCTTCAAACTGGAACTGTCCCAGATTCTTTCAAGTCTGCTATTGTTCACCCTCTCCTCAAGAAACACAATTTAGATCCAAATGAACTGAAAAATTACCGGCCTATCTCTAATCTCTCTTTCTTGTCAAAACTCCTTGAAAAAGTCGTCCTCAACCAGCTGAACTCTCACTGTCTGCCAACAATCTCCTCAATCCTTTCCAGTCAGCCTACCGCCAGTGCCATAGCACTGAAACTGCCCTACTACACATTCTCAACAATCTCTCCTTGCAACTGATACTGGCAAAGTCTCTCTCCTCACACTCCTTGATCTGTCTGCAGCCTTTGCTACCATTGATCATGGTATTCTCCTTTCTAGACTTCATCATACTTTTGGCATCTCTGACATTGCTCTGTCTTGGTTCACTTCATACCTATCAAACAGAAAACAAACCGTTCTCATCAATGGCACTTACTCTCAACCTGCATACCTGACCTGTGGTGTTCCACAAGGATCTGTCCTTGGCCCTGTTCTTTTCACTCTTTACACCTCCCCCTGTCCACCATCACCAACTCCCATTCTATAAAACACCACTTCTATGCTGATGACACCCAACTTCAAGACAGTGACTCACCTGATAATATACAGCGCCTGTTGACTCGCACCACTGAGTGTTACTCGGACATTAAGAACTGGATGACACACAATAGACTTCAGCTTAATGACGACAAAACAGAAGCTATCCTCATTGGCACCCGTCAGAAACTTTCTCAGCTGCCTCCTCTTTCTCTCCCATTATGTAACACATCAGTCCCAATTTCTGATTCAGCTAAAAACCTTGGTGTCTGCATTGACTCTACCCTCTCCATGAACAACATTGTTTCTCAAACTGCCACATCCTGCTACTATCATCTCCATCGTATAAAGCTGATCAGGAAATATCTCTCTGTCGAAACAACTGCAAAACTCGTTCTCTCCTTCATAATGTCTCGCATTGACTATTGCAATTCACTCCTGTCTGGTCTTCCTGCCTCCACCATTCACATCCTACAGCGCATTCAAAACAATGCTGCACGCCTTGTACTCAAAAGAAAAAAGCTGACCACATATCTCCTCTCCTGGCACAACTTCACTGGCTCCCTGTATCAAAGCGCATACAGTACAAACTAGACACCATGTGCTACAAAAGCCTCAATAACGCAGCCCCCGATTACCTGTCAAGCCTACTTGAGATCTATGTTCCCTCACGTACCCTCCGCTCTGCCTCTGATCCTCTGACTCTTCGCTTTCCACGCACTAAGCTCAATACCTATGGTCCACGAGCCTTCTCTGTTTCTGGTCCACTCTCCTGGAACAAACTTCCTCTCTCAGTCCGTCAGCAACCTACTTTTGTCTCCTTCAAGTCCGCTCTCAAAACTCACCTTTTCTCTCCTGCATAAAATCCTAACCTCACTCAACCCTCCCCTCTGCAGCCTGTCTCCGCTCGGAGGGAATCACATGGTTATAATATATAATTGTATGCTATGCTCTCTATAATTTTCCATTGCTTTTATTCTTGCTTTTATTGCTTTTATTCTTTCTCCCCATTTATAGCCATGCGTGTGTGTGGTGTGTGTGTGTGTGTGTGTGTGTGTGTGTGTGTGTGTCTGTATGTGTGCGTGCGTGTGTGTGCGAGCGTGCGTGCCTGCGTGTGTGTCTGCTTCAGCGCTTAGATTTGATTTTATCAAGATTTTGCGCTATATAAATATTGTAATTATTATTATTATTATAACAGACAAGAGAGACATTGACGTAGTTTGGCTTGATCTGGCGAATGCATATGGATCAGTTCCACACGATATGATCCAGCTGGCTCTTGAAATGTATCACATCCCAGAAAACATCCGAACAATGCTGAGGAAGTATTTCCAAGGGTTCTCAATGCGGCTCTCTACCAAAGAATACACCACGGACTGGATAGACCTAGAGGTGGGCATTGCAATGGGCTGTGCAATCTCTCCCATACTGTTCGTGTTGGCAATGGAAGTCATCTTGAAAGCTGCAATGAAGAGTTCAGGTCCAGTGAATCTGGGAGATGGATACCAGATGCCTCCTCTGAAAGCTTTCATGGATGACACAACAGTCTTGTCCACGGATGAGGAAGAGACACACCAAATCTTAAAGCAGCTGGATGAGCTGGTGGCCTCTTCAAGAATGAGGTTCAAACCAAAGAAATCCCGAAGTCTCTCACTGCGAAAAGGAAAAGTGGCAGATTCAGTCAAATTCATGGTAGCCAACCAAGCCATCCCCACTGTCACAGAAGAGCCAGTAAAAGTCTCGGAAGATGGTATGATGACTCCCTGAAAGACACACAAAGGGGATGTGAAACCAAGCAAACAGCAGAAGAAGGCCTGAAGAAAATAGATAACTGCGACTGCCAGGCAAATACAAAGTCTGGTGTCTACAGTTCATGCTGATACCAAAGCTGCTGTGGCCACTGCTAATCTATGACATTTGCACCAGCACAGTGGAAGCAATGGAAGCCAAAATCAACAAATACACAAGAAAATGGCTCGGTGTCCCACCTGGTCTCACTGATGTTGCATTCTACTGTCGTCAAGCAATGCTGAAGCTACCTCTCAAATCCATAGTGGAGGAATACAAAGTTGGAAAAGCAAGACTGTTGAGCATGCTGGAGGAATCGGAAGACAATATCGTGAGATCAGTTCAGCCAAAGCTGAGAACTGGCAGAAAATGAAGTAAAGAGGCTGTAAACAATCAAGAGAAACCTCAGCATCAAAGAAATAATTGGACACACGCAAACCAACAGACAGGGACTGGGAGCAACAAAAATGCAGTGGTGGTCCAAAGCCAAAGGGAAGGAAAAAGAGACATGATCATACAGGAGTTGAAGAAAGAAGAAGATGTCAAAAGAGTGCAGAAGGCAGTCCAGCAAGGTCAACAGGGGCAATGGACAACATGGGACAGTGCACTCCAAAGAAGTCTCAGCTGGAACGATATGTGGCACATGGCTCCTCTAAGGATAAGCTTCCTCCTCAGATCTGTATATGACCTGCTCCCCTCGAATGCAAACTTAGTGAAATGGGGGAAATCAGATGACCCAGCATGTCCGCTCTGTCAGAAGAAACAAACAGTGGAACATGTCCTAAGCTCTTGCAAAGTAGCGCTAGCCCAAGGAAGGTATACATGGAGGCACAACCAAGTTCTGAAAGTGATCACAGACGTGGTTAGCGAAAAAACCATGACCCCAAACGCACCAATTGCTATGACAACGTTCTACAAAGCAGGAGGGAAACGGGTCTGGCCCGAAATTGCTATGACAACCAGCACATTGCCAAAGGGTCTTCTGGATGGAGCAGTCGACTGGGAGTGTACAGCAGACCTCCCAGAGTGGAGAAATTACCCAGATGTCATCAGCAAGACAGGCATGAGACCAGACATCGCTCTCCACTCTGACTCCTCGAAACAAGTGATTCTGATAGAACTCACTGTGCCATACGAAAGCAGAATGGAAGAAGCACATATCTACAAGACCGAAAAATACGCCGGTCTTGCCAGCACCCTGAAGAAAGCAGGTCTGCGTGTCAAAATCTTCGCCATAGAGGTCGGGGCAAGAGGGTTTGTGGGCACCTCCGCTTATGATCTCATGAAACAACTCGCCATTTCTGGGAAGAAGAGGACTAGAGCCCTTAAAGCGATGGCAGAGGCAGCAGAAAGGAGCTCAAGCTGGATCTGGGCAAGGAGGAACCAAAAGTGAACTTCATAGGGATTAAATTCCCTACAGATGATGTGTGCCCCGTTAGCACATTGGTAAAACCGCGTACCGCAGTTCTGAAGCGCAGAATCGCCCAGGTTCGATCCCCGGCGTGGGGAAAAAAAAAATATAGACAACAGCAGAAGGGCATCCAGGAGTCATGACCTGGATGTGGCCCGCCCCCCGAGAGTGTAAGGAGTTCAGGGCCGAAACGCTTGTCTAAAGGGGGTTACTTCTCTGAAGACCTTCTGTTGTCTAGCTCTCCCTAGAGTTTCTTTCTACCAGAAAGGAAAGAGATCTCAGTATAGTGACCCACTGTGTTGACATATAAGTTTACCCTCCATGAACAATAGTGACAAAAACAGGACAAAAATTACAGAAGAAAAGAGATCTCATGTACATATGACCACCCAGAGTCAAGAGGCAAATACAAGGCCATTTTGATCCAGATCCCTGCAAGACAGATTTTATGGCGACGAAAGATACAAGTGGAGAAAACTTAACTGTAATAAAAACGTTCAGTCTACTTTTTGACTGTCAAGCAGACCAAAATAGAATCAAGTAACCGATCAGATTACTTTGTAGTAGTTTTATAATAAATAATAATAATAATAATAATAATAATAATAATTACAATATTTATATAGAGCAAAATCTTCAATAGAAATCAAATCTAAGCGCTGAACATACACATACTTACGCATGCACATACACGCACACACGCACACACACACACACACACACACATACACATGGCTATAAATGAGGAAAAAGAAGAAAAGCATTGGAAAATTATAGAAAACATATTGTATACAAATATATATATTACAATGTGACTCCACACCGAGTGGAGACAGGCTGCAGTGGGGGTTGAGTGAGGTCAGGATTTGAGCTGACTTTAAAACAAATATTGGAAAATTAATTTACAGTTCATTTTATAATAATAATAATAATAATTACAATATTTATATAGCGCATTTTTACAAGATAAAGGATATATAAACACGATTAAAACAAAATTGTTGTTAAAGTAAAGAACCGACACGCAACAAATTAAGAAACAAATGATACAGAGAATTCTGTATGGTAGATTAACCCTTTGACTCCCGCACCCTGTCCACCAGCATTTTGCATTGTCAACCATGTTGGTAAGATGTCATCTTGAGAAAAGA
>CM060315.1:9486701-9489201 GCA_030674185.1 Monoplex corrugatus | reverse complement strand
ATCAACCTGTCTCAAGGTTGTGCCGTTTGCTGTCATTTTGCATGAGGGGATTTCATGTTTTTTACTGATAACCATGACTTCAGTCTTCTTGCTGTTTAGTTCCAACCCCTTACCTTTGCTTTCCTGGTTTGAGCAGACTAAAAGAAGAAAATGGACTTGGATGAGTCCAGGAGATAATACCAAACATCAGATTGATTACATCCTGATTAATAAAAGATTTAGAAATTCTTTACTGACAGCAAAAACACTACCAGGCGCAGACTGCAACAGATTTAACTTACAATTCAAAACAAAGTCAGTGCTCTGGAAGACATTGGTGACAGTGAGGAACCATGGACAAAGTTGAGAAATTCGATTAATGAAGCTTGTGAAGAAATCCCTAAAATAGATAGAAAAGCAAAAAATGACTGGATGACAAAAGAAATTCTAGGCTTGATGGAGGGACGGAGGCAGGCAAAGGGAAATGAGGAGATATACAGGAAGATAAACAAAGAAATCAGGTATAGGTGCAATGAAGCTAAGGAAGCTTGGCTGAAAACAAAATGCAAAGAAATAGAAGACCGACACAAAACGGATCCTCAGGGTATGTACGGAAGAATTGAAGAAATTGTCCACAGGAAAAATACATGCACATTAACTGGTTGCTTAAAATCGAACGTGGTACGCTTATCATGGAAAAAGACAAAATATTAGACAGATGGGGAGAGTAATATTAAAGACCTTTTTGAAGATGACAGAAACGAAGAACACATCATATGAAAGAACGTTGAAGGACCACCCATAATGAAAGATGAAGATAGAGCAGCACTGAAAAAGATGAAACCAGGAAAAGCCCCAGGACCAGACAATATTACTACAGAGATGATTGAAGCCCTAGAGCAATTGGGTATTGAAAAAATAACAGTCCTCCTAAATGAAATTTATGACACTGGAAAAATCCCCAAAGATATGTCAAAATCAATTTTCATTGCACTTCCAAAGAAGACAGGGGCTATAGAATGCAAACTCCATCGCACAATCAGCTTGATGAGTCATGTAACAAAAATTCTATTAAGAATAATCATAATGAGGACAAGGAATAGAATCAAAAGAGAAATAGCAGAAGAACAGTGTGGATTTGTGGAAGGGAAAGGAACTATTAATACCATATACATCCTAAGAACTATCATAGAGAGGTCAATCGAGATGAACAAGGATTAACATTTATGCTTTGTTAATTATACCAAGACTTTCGATCGGGTAAGACATGATGAATTGATCAACCAACTAGAAAGACTCAATATTGATGGAAAAGATCTACGAATAATCAGAAATATGTATTGGGAACAAACAGCTGCAATGAAATAGAAAACGATATAAGCTCATTTCAAAATATCAAAAGAGGAGTCAGACAGAGTTGTGTTTTGTCACCAGATCTGTTTTCACTTTACAGCGAAAACATCATGAAAAACCTAGAAGAAGACCCTGGATTAAAGTTTGGAGGGAAAATGATAAACAACATTCGATACGCAGATGACACCATGCTAATTGCAGAAAATGAAGGGGACCTACAAAACAAAAATGAAGGGGACCTACAAAACCTTGTGAATATATTAGAAACCATGCTATCAAAGTAAAACCTTAACCCTTTGACTCCAGCATCCTGTCCACCAGTATTCTGCATTGTCAAACCATGCTATCAAAGCAAAATCTTAACCCTTTGACTCCCGCACCCTGTCTTCCAGCATTCTGCATTGTCAAACCATGCTATCAAAGCAAAATCTTAACCCTTTGACTCCCGCACCCTGTCTTCCAGCATTCTGCATTGTGAACCATGCTATCAAAGCAAACACTTAACCCTTTGACTCCCGAACCCTGTCCACCAGCGTCCTGCATTGTGAACCATGCTATCAAAGCAAACACTTAACCCTTTGACTCCCGCACCCTATCAACCAGCATCCTGCATTGTCAAACAAACACAACAAACCTTTCATTCCTTCACCCTATCTATCAACTGCCTGCAGGAAGCTGGTGGATAGGGAGAGGGAGTCAAAGGGTTAAGTTTTTGCAGTTGGTGGATAGGGTGCGGAGTCAAGGCGTTAAAAGAGGGGGATTTTTCCGATCTCCAAGGTCAACAGGTATGCAGATCTGCCAGTGCCTAAATCCTCTTCGTGTGTTTGGTGTTCGTCTGTCGTCGTCGACAATGACCACGGCTTCATGAAGTTGATTTGAGTCAGTGTGTCCGGAGGTGACTGATCAATCCGATCCGGGCACGGAAGTAACGTCCACAGGTTGGACATCTGTGGTCGGTTACTGTGGTTGAAGGGTTTGCAGCCCTAGCTTTCCGTGCAGCTCGTTTTTCTTGTGCAGATTGGATACGCGACCTTCTGAAGTGGTACATCCGGTTTCGATTCTTCTACGCCAGACTGTACGGTCGAGGGTAAGGTTTTCCCAATTACATACAAAGGGGAATATCAAATATGCACGTTAAAGATCCTGTGAATCATGTCATGTACACATG
>CM060315.1:9476701-9481701 GCA_030674185.1 Monoplex corrugatus | reverse complement strand
GCAAGCAAGCAAGTGAATGAGTGAGGGAGTAAGTGAATAAGAAGTAAGTCAGTAGGTGAATAAATAAATACAAAATGAAGGAGTATGTAGATAAATGAACAGGTAAGAGATGAAAATAACAAATAACAGTAAATACATGCATACGAGTATGTCCAGATGCCCGCACACAGACATATACACATACATTCATACATACACACCCATATCGACACAACAACAGCTACAACAACAGCAACAGCAACAACACCAACAACAACAACAGCAAAGAGGAGTGTGAAAAGAGAGGGAGGTGGAGGAGACCTATAAAACATTAAGCTGACACCACCAGAATGATGGAAACTCTAAGATGGGGCAGCCAACAGGCCAGTTTTTCATGTTGTGGGCTGGGATTGAACTCCAGATATCAGATCTTGTGTCCACGGCTCTATCAAAATAACACTGTGACCTCTTGGAGAATCGAGCCCACGACCCTTGAATCATTAACCCTTTGACTCCCGCAACCTGTCCACCAGCATCCTGCATTGGCAATCATGCTAGCAAAGCAAAAACTTAACCCTTTGACTCCCGCAACCTGTCCACCAACATCCTGCATTGGCAATCATGCTAGCAAAGCAAAAACTTAACCCTTTGACTCCCGCAACCTGTCCACCAACATCCTGCACTGGCAATCATGCTAGCAAAGCAAAAACTTAACTCTTTGACTCCCTCACCCTATACACCAGCTTCCAGCAGGGAGTCAAAGAGTTAAGTTTTTGCAGTTGGTGGGTAGCGTGTGGGAGTCAAAGGGTTAATTAAAATGTACCCAACTGAGCCACTCCGGGCATAAATCTAAAACAAACTTCAGCGATTTAGAGCTTTTCGACACACGTAATGTTCTGAGTAGGCTATATAATGTTATTACTCTAACACTGTAATTATTCCCTCAGGCAACTTAATGTATATTTAGCACTTCATCGACCAAATTTAATGAATATTCAGCATTTCATTAAACAAATTTTATTAAATATTCAGTACTTCACCAAACAAATTAATGAATATTCAATACGTTATCAAACAAACTTAAGGCCTATTCAACACCTAACCAAACAAACTCTGACGAAACCGAGATAACCAAACAGAAGGAGAAGCAAAGACAGTAGAAAGTCTTTGAGAACAAGCTATATGCTAATTAGTGGTCGGTGACGGGTGAAGTGGTGAAGCGGGTAAGCATCAGATTTCCCAATCGGATGGTCCTGGGTTCGATCCGCCCAGACACCTCCGTCTGGTGGGAAAAGAGTGGAGATTTTTTCCCATCTCTCGTGGTCAACATATGTGAAGACTGCCAGTGTCTAAACTCATTTCGTGTGTAAACTCGTGCAGAAATATCAAATATGCATGTTAAAGACCCCGTAAGTCGTGTCCGTGGCTGGTTTACTGTAACATAAAAACAAACGTGCAGCAACATAGCGGAATGCGGTCCGCTCGCCTGACAGTTTGAGTTTTCCGTACTCCACTCAAAAGTCTGATTTAGTGTAATGCTCCACGAGTTTGGACACTGCTACTACTACTGCTACTACTACTACCATTACTACTACTACTGCTACTGCTATTACCTCTACTACTGCTGCTGCTGCTGTTACTACTACTACTACTACTACTACTGCTGCTGCTGCTGTTACTACTACTACTACTACTACTCACGGCGCACATATCTGAGATTCTTTAGTTGGCCCCACAGACATCTAAGATCGTTCTGCCCTGCTGGTTATCAATAGCGTGCACTTTTCCCCTTCAGTTGGTGCACTTTTTGGTTCTGCCCTGCTGGTTATCAATAGCGTGCACTTTTCCCCTTCAGTTGGCGCACTGTTTGGTTCTGCCCTGCACAGGCGCGCATGGAAGTACTCGTTTAGACCTACAGATTGACCTAGGTTCCAGTACTTGGTGCTGATCTCAATCATTTTCTACATTCAGTCCCTCTAAAAATCATGAAAGAACGCAGCAGTCACACACACACACACACACACACACACACACACACACACACACACACACACACACACACACACACACACACACACACACACACACACACACACACACACACACACACACACACACACACACCAATGCATGCAATAGTGGGAGGGGAGAGAGAGAGAGATATATATGCGTTCCTTGCGCGAACACACACACACACACACAGACACGCACACACACAGACACGCACACACACACACACGCACACACACATACACACACACACACAGACACGCACACACACACATACACACACACACACACGCACCACACCACACACACGCACACACACACATACACATACACACATGCACACACACACACACACACGCACACACACACACACGTACACACACATACACACATACACACAGCACACACACCGCGCGCGCACACACACACACACACACACAACAAGTGCAGCGCGCCCATGCACATGGCCTAGTTCACCCACAGCCGGTGGAGTGCTTCGGCCGGGCAACAGCTAACACCCGATTTTAGCCAAATTCAAGCCTCCAGAAAAGAGTGAAAACAGAGAACGAACTGCGATTTTTAGAAATTTGAGAAAGTTAAAGCAATGAAGATCACGAATCTGACCATGCCAAAATGGACAAAAATGTGTGAAGATTGTAACTTGCACTATACTTACGCCACTACTACGAAAATAATCTCACTTTATACTGAACAAACAACAACCACCTGGAGATATGAGTCAATCATCACATTAGTAATTTCTACTAAAACTCAAAGACAAGGTGATGCATCAAAGTAATGATCACTTCTTCAGAACAATGAGTATTCACAGCACTGAATGCATCCAGGTAAAGTGATGAAAAAATTCTCGATCATTACACAAATTCACAAAACATAAAGAAAACCGCACTCAGATTCCTTCTTTGTCAGTATTGCTGTAGCACAAGACGCGCTTCAGAGATGGATTTTGGTCAAACCTGCCTGGCTAAAAATACCACTTCCAAGCGATGCTGGCTGACAGAAAGGTACCAACTAAAGGGTGTCAGAATGGCTGGGAAAATGCAGCCGTGTACTTCTACTGCTGCTGCTGCTGCTGCTACTACTACTACTACTACTTCTAATAATAATAATGATAATAATAATAATAATGTTAATAATAATAATAATAATTATAATGATAATGATAATAATAATAATAATAATAATAATAATAATAATAATAATAATAATAATAATAACAATAATAATAATAGTGATAATAGTATTGATAATAATGATAATAATAATAACAAGAACAACAATGATAATAATAATAATAACGACGACGACGACGACGATGACGATGATGACGACGATGATGACGACGACGACGACGACGACGATGATGACGATGATGATGATGATTATATTTATAAGGTATCAAATTTTGACACAGGAATCAAACCAATGCTCGCACTCTCACCATTCACCAAAGCAATCACCCAACAACGACCAGAACTCCAGGACACAGAGCACACGAAAACTCGTGGGGGGGGGGGGGGGGACAGGAGGGGATCTGGACACAAGAATAGCGTTATACATGGAGGACAGAGTTACAATAGTAATAGTATTGATGTGATGATTGAAGATGTGTACCTCAAAATGGGTTGGCCAAATTTGTTTCAGTCAATGAACACAACACAGCCTGACCCACACAGCACCCACTGATAATTCAAGTTTCATCATGGGGGCCAACTATGCTGGTACCAGCTGTTCCACGACTCTTTATCTCTGATGTCTCGAGTTCAATCCCAGCCCTCAACATTAAAACCTGGCTTGTTCGCTCTCTGTGTTAATGTTTCCATCATTCTGGTGTCGTCAGCTTCATCATCATCATCAAGTGCCCTGCCGAATGGCGTTGGCGATCATGGCCCTCCATATGCATCTATTCCTTGTCGCTGCAAGTACATTTTCCACCCTCTCTGTTCTCAGCCACCCTGCAAGTTCATCCAATATTTTCTCCCAGGATCTACCTGGTGCTCTCTTACCCTCCAGCTTTCCCGTTGTGACCAGGTGCTCCAATTCCCCTTTTCTCATAAAATGGTCTATAAATGTTGCCTGTCTTTTTCAACTTTTCCTTATGAATGATCTTCTTGTGTCTGCCTCCATCAAGACTGTCTCGTTTGTTTTCGTTGCTGTCCATGGAACTCTCAACATTCTTCTTAGAAACCACATTTCGGCTGCCTCAGTCTTGTTCTGGCTTTGTGTGTTGACTGTCCACGCCTCAAATCCGTACAACAGTATTGGTTCTATATAACATTCAAGAACTCTCTTCCTGATGTTAACTGATAGGCATTTGTTGGTAAGAATAATGGCGTTAGCTTCGTGTTTCAAATGCCCCTTTTTCCTCCGGCCCCTCCCCGCTTCAAGACCTTGCCATCGCATAAGCTTTAGCGTAGTTTAGAGGAGTCTGCCAGATCTTCGCTGGCAGATTTGAGTACAACACATATGGAATTGTCAGGGACATCCGTCTTAAATGTCAGTGACAAAGACACCAATGAGTGGTTCTGGGGTGGGAAAGTTTCAGTTTCAGTTTCTCAAGATGACGTCCCCGCGCTCGGAATGAATTCCATATACACTAACGTCACAGGTGCCATGTGATGGAGAAGATCCAGAATGATCACGGCACAAGCCTTAAGCCTGAACATAAAACCACGAGCTGGGAAGGTTTCATGCTTATTGTCTGTACCCGTGGTAAGTGTTTATACAAAGTATTTGTGGTGTGGGCTGAGACGACTTGGCTTCCTTGGCTGACAGCGCGACAGAGAAAGACAGACAGACAGACAGACAGACAAACAGAAAGAGAGAAAGAGAGGGGGGTGAGGAGGAACTGAAACGTGGTTTTGCTAAGAGACACGCTGCGAAGAAATGTCCGATGTCAGTGGAACCATACACTCTCTTAAAAAAATGAAAATAATGAAAAATGCAGAAACGTTCAAGCCATTCCAACAAACTCTTCTTTCATACCAAAA
>CM060315.1:9469201-9471701 GCA_030674185.1 Monoplex corrugatus | reverse complement strand
GTGTCCAATTATTTCTTTGATGCTGAGGTTTCTCTTGGCATTGTTTACAGCCTCTTGGACTTTCCATTTTCTGCCAGTTCTCAGCTTTGGATGAACTGATCTCACGATATTGTCTTCCGATTCCTCCAGCATGCTCAACAGTCTTGCTTTTCTAACTTTGTATTCCTCCACTATGGATTTGAGAGGTAGCTTCAGCATTGCTTGACGACAGTAGAATGCAACATCAGTGAGACCAGGTGGGACACCGAGCCATTTTCTTGTGTATTTGTTGATTTTGGCTTCCATTGCTTCCACTGTGCTGGTGCAAATGTCATAGATTAGCAGTGGCCACAGCAGCTTTGGTATCAGCATGAACTGTAGACACCAGACTTTGTATTTGCCTGGCAGTCCGCAGTTATCTATTTTCTTCAGGCCTTCTTCTGCTGTTTGCTTGGTTTCACATCCCCTTTGTGTGTCTTTCAGGGAGTCATCATACCATCTTCCGAGACTTTTTACTGGCTCTTCTGTGACAGTGGGGATGGCTTGGTTGGCTACCATGAATTTGACTGAATCTGCCACTTTTCCTTTTCGCAGTGAGAGACTTCGGGATTTCTTTGGTTTGAACCTCATTCTTGAAGAGGCCACCAGCTCATCCAGCTGCTTTAAGATTTGGTGTGTCTCTTCCTCATCCGTGGACAAGACTGTTGTGTCATCCATGAAAGCTTTCAGAGGAGGCATCTGGTATCCATCTCCCAGATTCACTGGACCTGAACTCTTCATTGCAGCTTTCAAGATGACTTCCATTGCCAACACGAACAGTATGGGAGAGATTGCACAGCCCATTGCAATGCCCACCTATAGGTCTATCCAGTCCGTGGTGTATTCTTTAGTAGAGAACCGCATTGAGAACCCTTGGAAATACTTCCTCAGCATTGTTCGGATGTTTTCTGGGATGTGATACATTTCAAGAGCCAGCTGGATCATATCGTGTGGAACTGATCCATATGCATTCGCCAGATCAAACCAAACTACGTCAATGTCTCTCTTCTCTGTTCTTGCTTTTTGGATGGCATCCCAAATCAACGTGGCATGTTCCAAGCATCCAGGTATTCCTGGTATGCCTCCCTTTTGGACTGACATATCCAGATACTTGTTTTCAGTCAGGTATTTTGTCAATCTTGCTGCCATAACAGAGAAGAAGATTTTCCCCTCGACGTTCAGAAGTGATATTGGCCTGAACTGATTGATGCTGCTGGAGTTCTGCTCCTTCGGAATGTACACTCCTTCAGCTCTCATCCATTGGTCGCTGATCTTCTGGTTCCTCCATGCTGATCGAATCATCTTGTGGAGCCACTCGAGCACTTTTGGGCATTTCTTGTAGAGCAGGTATGGTATTCCGTTTGGTCCAGGTGCTGACTTGGCTCTGGCTTTCTTTACTACGTTCTTCACTTCATCCAGTGTTGGTGGTTTGTTATTGAATTTTCCTTCTGGCGCTGCAGGCCAAACCAGATTCTGGATTTCAAGTGGTGCCTCGCGCTGAGAATCGGAATATGTTTCCCTGAGATTCTGCTCTAGGGTTTCCTTGCCCACTGTGAGAGTCCCTGATTTGGGTTGTTCAAACAGCTTTCTTGCAAAGTCAAAGTTTTATACTCCAAAGTCAAAGTTTTATACTCCAAAGGATGTTTTACAAACAAGGTATTTTTTAATATTTTGTTTTTACCCTCAAGATCCAGCAGTCATATTTTGTTTTACCTTCGAAAGAATCAGAAAAAAAAACACGAAAAAAAGAATCAGAACGCGTATTCAATACAACCAGACAAGACAAAGCGCAAATATTCGATCCACCGGCCTTTTGTCAAGCTTGAATGTAAGATCACAAACAAACACCAGATACAAACATTAGGAGAAAAAGACTAAAACTTCCCTGCTGCTTCGTCCAGTGGGAGAAAACCTCCCACTGGACAAAGCAGCAGGGAAGTTTTAGTCTTTTTCTTCTATTTTTTTTGTTTGTATTTGGTGTTTGTTTGTTTGTTTGTTTGTTTGTGATCTTGCATTCAGTTTCAGTTTCAGTTTCTCAAGATGACATCTCCGCGCTCGGAACGAAATATTCTTACATTCATGCTTGACAAAGGCCGCGTCTTGTCTGGTTATATTAAATACGCGTTCTGATTCTATTTTCGTGTTTTTCTGGTTCCTGCTCTTCACGATTTTCAACCACCCTAGAATCTTTATTGTGATGCAGGCCAGAACCGGGATACCCGGGGAGGATCGAATTCAGACCTTCCGAGTCGCACTTGTTTTAGAAAACGAAAGAATGAAAAGGAGGAAAATCTTCACTGCTGCTTGTCATCTACCGCTGATGATAGTTGTCAACCTACATTTTGTTTAACCAGGGTAGGACTACCCAAAGAAAGAGTTGGGTGTCAGCACTTATCCTCACGGTTCACACGTACTTATGGTTCAATCTGACAAGGTTTAACTCCTTCATGTCTAGTGTATCTTGACGTCCTCGTCTTTGATG
>CM060315.1:9461701-9464201 GCA_030674185.1 Monoplex corrugatus | reverse complement strand
TAAGAATGACAGAAGTTCACGAGAAAGCGCCGTTCATACGTCTTCCTCAAAACAATATACAAAAAGCTGATTTTAAGAATTGTTTTTGTCTATGTGACCGTAACGTGAAAACTCTGCCCTCCAAACTTTTGCACATTCGTGACTCCTCAACGATCTACAAATTGTATACATATTTGATAAAGATCCATCATCCAGAAACAGTTAAGAGACTTAAGGTAACACTACCACACAAGCGCTCAGACACACACAAACTCTTTTACACTGTATACCAGTGAGAAAATAATCACAGCCATGGCCACCAAACAAATACAAGATACATTAAGAGTTCAGTGCCCAACAGCACCACACAAAAGAAAAAGGTCAAGGACACGCCTTGCCTTCTCAAAACCATTTAGCCACGCGCCTTTCAGAGTCAAAATCGCGTTCACCAAGAATGCTGAAACGCAGCTCTCTTTTCTCAAGAAAGGTCATTCCACCTTATACAGAGTGGTTATTCTCCCTTTATGTCATGGTTCTACACCACATCTTCCAAATATCCAAAATCACCAGACTCAAAAGCACAGGCACAACCAGAACCAGTTTGACACGATACGATGCTGTACAAATACGTTACAATACAATGCAATACAACATGACACAACACAATACTGTACAATAACATATGACACAATATAACATGACATAACACAATATGATACAATACGATATAATGCAATACGATACGATGCAATATGATACAATACAACACTGCACGATACGGTATAATACGACACTTTGCGTTATGATATACCATACAATACAATATGATACAACACAATGTGACACAACGCAATACAACACAGTACGATACGATACATTGTAATATGATACAACACAATACGATACAATATAATATGATACAATACAATATAATACAATACAATACTTTGAAATACAATACAGAATGGTACAATACAATATGATACAACACAATGTGACACAACGTAGTACAACACAGTACGATACGAAACATTGCAATATGATACAACACAATACGATGCAATATAATATGATACAACACAATATGATACAATACAATATTTTAAAATACAATACAGAATGGTACAATACAATATGATACAACCCAGTGCGATACGATGCAATACGATACAAAACAGTATGACTATATACGATACAATATGATACAATACGACACAGTACAGTATAACACAGTACAGTAGTAGTAGTAGTATTGGCATCCGTCTGTCTCGGGAGACAATGGAGATTGCGCCTTGGAAGTCATTCTGCGGTGGAACTGCAGCGCCGGCTGTGGCTGTAGAGCCCGATCCTCGAACGGCAGGTCCTGTTGCAGTTGCTGCACGTGAAGATGGTGTCGTCCGAAGGCGCTGACCCTCCTCCCTGGCGTCTGCGTGCTCTTCTTACCTCCCACTGCTCCTCTCTCCTCTGCTCGGATGTCTTGATGGCCGAATTGATGGCAAGTTTCCAGCTGCTGCGGTCTGCTGCTACCACTTCGAAGCCTGCTGGTGCAATGCCACCCGCCTTGAGGTCCCGCTTGCACACATCTTTGTAGCGGAGTATGGGCCTTCCCGTGGGTCTGGAGCCAGTAGCAAGCTCGCCGTACAAAATGTCTGGGTATTCTGCCATCTTGTATGCGGGTAACATGGCCAAGCCAGCGCAATCGTCTCTTTGTGAGCAGGGCAAACATACCACAGTACCACACTACAACACAATACGATATATTACGGACGGTACATGTTATTCCATGACCATGAGGTCACAGGGGAATGAGGTGGCAGAGACTTCATCTTGTCTCGGGACCAGCATTATGACGATGTCGCCCATCTCCTCTGTCTTATTGTTACTTTACCTTCCACAACACACAACAAGATCAGTACTAACATTCAGCTGACACGATACGTTGGGAGCTTCCGACTGCTAACTGTCGAGACTATAGTAAGCGGGAAAGGAGCTGGCAGCTATGCGAGCTGGTGGCAGGGCGGGCTGCCCGAAAGAGAGATGAAGGCACAGAATAGGGTGAGAGAGGGGTCTTCCATTCTGTCTTGGTCCAGACGCTGGGCTGGTCCTGGCTGGTGCACGTTGTGTGGCTATGTCCCGGGGTTTGTCGTCTCCCCACCTTGCCATTCGGTTTGTAAACAGGGTAACTGATGACTGGGTCCGAATGGGTCATGCAACGCATGGGCAAGCCACCTTTGCCTGATGAAATGACTATTGAGTGCCGTCGGGAGCTTGGGAGGTGATTGTCCGATAAATGGCGAGGCGTTGGTGCTCTGAGTCCCTTCCAGCACCCTCAGGTATCTCTTGTTAATACGGATGCACTGGGTACAGTGGTTTTGTTGTTGTTGTTGCTGCTGCTGTTTTCTTTGTGTATGTGTGTGTGTGTGTGTGTGTGTGTGTGTGTGTGTGTGTGTGTGTGTGTATGTGTGTGTGTGTGTGTGTGTGTGTGTGTGTGTGTGCGTGTCCATTTGGGTTTTGGGGGATC
>CM060315.1:9441701-9446701 GCA_030674185.1 Monoplex corrugatus | reverse complement strand
CTGAGCTAGGGTACACTCAAGCATGTTCGACGAATGACCTTTGATCCAAGTTGTCATCTTCTCTGTCACATACACACATACTGTATTGTTCTCTTCCCTTTCTTTTTAAACTCGTTTTCATTCCTGCATAGATGACATGGGCCAGTATGAACTAAAACAAATCTTGAGTACAGTACAAACTAGACACCATCTGCTATAAAAAGCCTCAATAACGCAGCCCCCGATTACCTGTCAAGCCTACTTGAGATCTATGTTCCCTCACGTACCCTCCGCTCTGCCTCTGATCCTCTGACTTTTCGCTTTCCACGCACTAAGCTCAATACCTATGGTCCACGAGCCTTCTCTGTTTCTGGTCCACTCTCCTGGAACAAACTTCCTCTCTCAGTCCGTCAGCAACCTACTTTTGTCTCCTTCAAGTCCGCTCTCAAAACTCACCTTTTCTCCTCTGCATAAAACCCTGACCTCACTCAACCCCCCTCTGCAGCCTGTCTCCGCTCGGTGTGGAATCACATTGTAATATGTATTTGTATATAATATGTTCTCTATAATTTTCCACTGCTTTTTCTTCTTTTTCCCCATTTATAGCCATGTGTGTGTGTGTGTGTGTGTGTGTGTGTGTGTGTGTGTGTGTGTGTGTGCGCGCGCGCGTGTGTGTGTGTGTGTGCGCGCGCGCGCGGTGTGTGTGCGCGTGCGTGTGTGTATGTTTCAGCGCTTAGATTTGATTTCTATCAAGATTTTGCGCTATACAAATATTGTAATTATTATTGTTATTATTATTATTATTATTATTATCATTATTATTATTATGACCTAAAGATCGCTTTGTCACAGTCATCATGACACTGACGTGCATTATGGAGGATCACAAAACGCTGGCTCCTCTGGGGATCGAGTCCACGTTTCCAGCGCTATACGCGCGGCGCTCTGACCAGCTGAGCTAACGGGGACACACAAACTGTACATTTCCAACGACAAACTCGAGATCAAACACCCGATGCAGTTGACCAGAAGAGAAGAAACCTCGAGAACACAGGGTGAAGAAATCACCACAAAAACAGCACATTAGAACACGGACACACAAACACACACAACTCACACACACACACACACACACACACACACACACACACACACACACACACACACACACACACACACACACACACACAGGCAGACAGACAGACAGAGACAGAGAGAGAGGGGGAGGAGAATGAGGGAGGGAAGGACAGCGAGGGACAGAAAGAGACAGAAAGAGAGATAAAGAGTGAGAGACAGAGACAGACAGACAGACAGAAATAGAGAGAGAGAGACACACACACACACACGCACGCACACACACACACACAGAGACAAAGAGACAGACAAAGACAGAGAGACAGAGACAGACAAAGACAAAGAGACAGAGAATGAGGGGGAGGAAAGAGAGGAAGAGAGAGGAGGAGAAAGAGGGGGGAAGAGAGAGAGAGAAAGAAAGAGAGAGCGGGAGAGAACGAGCGACAAAGACAGACAGACAAACAGACAAAGAGAAGTACAGACAAAAAAGAGAGAGGGAGAGATACAGAGATAGACAAGAGAGGGAGACAGAGAGGGAGGGAGAAAGAGACGAGAGAGGGAGACAGACAGAGAAAGAGAGAGAGAGGGAGACAGACAGAGAAAGAGAGAGAGAGGGAGAGAGACAGAGAAAGAGAGAGGGGGAGAGAGACAGAGAGAGGGAAAGGAAGAGAGAGAGAGAGTGGGGAGAGAACGAGAGAGAGAGGAGAGAGAAGGAAAGAGAGAGCAGGCGAGAGAGAAAGAGAGAGAGGGGCAGAGAGACAGAGAAAGAGAGAGGGGAAGAGAGACAGAGAGAGGGAAAGGAAGAGAGAGAGGGAAGAGAACGAGAGAGAGAGAGAGGTAAGAGAGAAAGAGAGAGAGCAGAGAAAGCGGGCGAGAGAGAAAGAGCGAGAGAGAGGAGGGAGGAGATAGAGAAAGAGAGAGAAAAACTGAAATTTTGAAACTGAAAATGTTTTTTTTGCCATTGACATTTTTGTCCTTGTGGCAAGGAGCATAAAACAAAGTCATTAAATTTTACGGCGACGTTTTCGCGAAATAAAGATTTATAAATATAGTCATGTCTGACATTACATCCATTTAAATTTTTTTTCCTAATGATGAAGAAAAAATTGAAGAAAAAAAGTTGAACAAAAAGTTGAAGAAACAGTTGACCACCCGACGTAATTAGTCATATAAGTAAGAGGAAGACCCAAATCCGGCAAATAAACATAAGAACAGTATAAAGTGATACCCTCACTGGAGATAAATTTACATTAGTTTATTGCTGTGTTGTTTTCTTAGAGAGAGAGAGAGAGAGAGAGAGAGAGAGAGAGAGAGAGAAAGACAGACACACAGAGAGAGAGAGAGAAGAGAGAGAGAAAGACAGAGACAGAGAGAGAGAGAGAGACAGAGATGGTAAATAAAATGAACGTATTTTTCAACGGTGTAGTATTAAAAGACTAGCCAAAACGTCGACAAGATACGGCAAGGAAACGAGCGCTGAAAAGACCAAGTTGACAGCCAGCCACACCACCATCATCATTACTGGTATAAACTGTCCACGAACATAAGAAAGGAACTGTTCAAGAGTTCACTTAACCCTTTGACTCCTGCACCCTGTCCACCAGCTTCCTGCATTGTCATCCATGCTGGCAAAGCAAAAACCTGACCCTTTGACTCAATCCTCTTATCCGCCAGCTTTCTGCATGAAGCTGGTGGATAGAGGAAGGGAGTCGAAGGGTTAAGTTTTTGCAGGTGGTGGATAGGGCGTGGGAGTCAAAAGGTTAACTGGTATCCGTCACTAGCAATCAGGGATGAAAATCTAAAACAAATTCCTTCTCAAGTGCATCGAAGACAATAACAGCACTCTCCAGGCTGAAGTTTGTATTGAAGAAGAACAAGAACATTTCCATGAAACACAAGCTCAGGCTCTTACGTGTATTGGTATATTCCATCTTTCTGCGTGCATGTAAAAAAAATGGTCCATCAAGGCAGATTTGGAAAACAGATTCCAAGCCATGGGTATGTCATGTTATCACAAGACCCTAAACGTCAGATACACTGATCATATCACCAATGAACAAGTGCTAGTGTGCCAAATCATCAGGCAATACACTGGACCATATGAAGATCTCGTGGACAGTCAGCAAGCAAATCCAGAACAAGATTGAGGCAGCCGAGATGTGGTTTCTAAGAAGAATGTTGAGAGTTCCATGGACAGCAAAGAAAACAAACGAGACAGTCTTGATGGAGGCAGACACAGATAGATCATTCATAAGGAAGGTTAGGAAAAGACAGACAACATTTATAGGCCATTTTATGAGGAAGGGGGATTTGGAGCACCTGGTCACAACGGGAAAGCTGGAGGGAAAGAGAGCACCAGGTAGACCCAGGGAGAAAATGCTAGATGGACTTGCAGAGTGGCTGAAAACGAGAAGGGTGTAGGAAATGCTTGGGGCAAGAAGAGATAGAGACAGATGGAAGTCCATGATCACCAACGCCATGTGGCAGGACACCTGATGATGATGATGATGATGATATGAAGATCTGCTGACTTCAGTAAAGACGAAAAAAACTACCTACAGGGTACAGTGGCCTTGCTAAATCAATTCTCAGAGAACTTTGGAAGGAAAGGGATGGAGGGTAAGATAGGACAGGACAACACTGCGGAATAGACAGCGAACCCATTTGCACTGACCATGGCTTTGGCACACAAACGGCAGAGCTAGAGAATCTGGTGAACATTTCTCCAATGCGGAGCTCCAATGACTCTTCATTCATACAGTTAAAGAAAAAGCAGAAAAAGCAGAAGAAGAACAAGAACAAGAAGAACAAGAACAAGAAAAACAAGAACAAGAAGAACAAGAAGAACAATTACAAGAACAACAAGAACAAGAAGAACAAGAAGAAGTTTCGGTTTTAGTTTCTCAAGATGACGTCTCCGCGCTCGGAACGAATTCTATATGCACTAACGTCACAGGTGCCATATGATGGAGAAGATCAAAGAATGATCATGGCACAGGCCCTAAGCCTGTACATAAACCCATGAGCTGGCCAGATCCGAAGGTCGTACCTAGCCTGTTTTACCTAGCCTACATTTTTAAAAATTCTTATAATAGTATTGTATCAAAGAAGAAGAAGAAGAAGAAAGAAAAGAAGAATTAGAAAGAAAATAAGTAGAAGTAGAAGAGAAGATAGATATTAGCACATAGGCCAACCTATACATTTGTCATTGATAATCTATGTAGATTTAAACCACAGAAAATAGATTACAACAAAACAATTAAATTTCAGGAACCAGAAAAAACACGAAAGAAGAATACGAAATTGTATTTAATACAACAAGACAAGACAGGCCCAAATTTTCGGCCAAGTGTCAAGCGTAAGATTACAAACAAATAAACACCAGATACAAAAATTTTGAGAAAAAGACTGAAACTTTTTGTATCTGGTGTTTGTTTGTTTGTAATCTTACGCTTGACAAAGGCCAGTTGGCCGAAAATTTGAGCCTTTCTTGTCTTGTTGTATTAAATACACGTTCGTATTCTTCTTTGTGTTTTTTTTTTTTTCTGGTTCCTGTTTGCTTGAACGCGGGCAGTCACACTTGTTTTGTTTTTTCTGGTTCCTGTTTGCTTGAACGCGGGCAGTCACACTTGTTTTGAATTAAATTTCAAACAAAGAGAACAAAAAAGGCAACAAAAAAGAAACAAACACACAAACAAAAAATATCCATGAGAATAAACAACTCTCCAGCTACAACGGAAGTTGCTGTCAATTTGGAAACCACAAAAGCAGAGCCCAAAACACGACTACCGCTGAGAGAGACAAAGTGTGTAAACTAAAGTTGCAACAAAGAGAACAATGCGTGCATCATCTTTGTCCATCTGATATAAGATTGAGAAAAAAAAGAGCAAACATCGACGTTGTCCGTGTAATATAATAAAAAATGAGAGCAAAAAATTCCGTCCATT
>CM060315.1:9421701-9426701 GCA_030674185.1 Monoplex corrugatus | reverse complement strand
AATCGATCCTTGTGGCCGACCTCTTGTGGCCCTCTCCTGACCCGGAAACACGTCATCGATTTCTGTGTTTACCTACTTCCTGTGTCTTCCGGTTCATGCATTACCCACAGGGTGAAGCTGGATACTTAACTACCTTAGACAATGTGTCATGCCAACGCAAGTGTTGTGTGTGTGTGTGTGTGTGTGTGTGTGTGTGTGTGTGTGTGCGTGAGTGTGAGTGGTGTGTGTGTGTGTTGAGTGTATGTGTGAGTGTGAGTGTGAGTCTGAGTGTGAGTGTGTGTATGTGTGTGTGTGTGTGAGTGTGTGTATGTGTGTGGTGTGTGTGTGAGTGTGCGTGTGTGTGTTCGTGTGTGTGAGTGTGCGTGTGTGTGTGTTTGTGTGTGTGTGTGTGTGAGTGTGTGTGTGTGTGGTGTGTGTGTGTGTGAGTGTGTGTGTGAGTGTGTGTGTGTGTGTTGTGTGTATGTGTGTGAGTGTGTGTGGTGGTGGTCTTTGATTTAATGTCTATTCACTAAAGTGATTTTAGACAAAAAAACAAAAAAACAAAACAAAACAAAACAAAAAACAAAACAAAAAACAAAAACAAAAACAAAAAAAGGGGGGGGGGGTGATAAGAGGAGTGAAGAGAATATTTGAAAATTGTCAATTTTGAACTTGAGAAAAGATGATCCAGAAAACAACTGTTTTGAAGAGGGGAAGGTAAAACTAACAAATAATGTTACCATAATTAAGGATTTAAACAAACAAACTAACAAACAAAATTGATAAATATCTGGAAGAAACGAAGAAAAAAAATAAAACTAATAATTGACTAACCATAACAGTGAACAAGTGAAATAACATTTTAAAGGTAATTCGCTATAGGACTTTTTGACAGGCTAACAAAAAATTCATACAGTAATGATGATGAGGCAAATATATCAGAAACTGTACTCATAGATAGTGTTGGAATATGTCGTTTTACCTTAACGCAAGAAAGAATATGACTGTGTGTTATCTTCTTTCCACACAGACATACTATGTTCTTGGTGTATTTTGTTTTGAATGCATCAAGTTTCCATCTATACATAAGGGATTGTATAATTCTGCTGGCATGAAGCTGCTTAAGTATTTTGCTAACTTCAAAGTTCATGTGACATTTATCATACTTTTTCTGTTTTAATTGGAACTGCTTCCAGACGTAGTTGTCTACTAAAGTGTAATTCTCGTGCAACGAGAGAGAAAGCTGGATATTGTTTGAATCTGGTGAGTTATTAGCTCCCCGTTTGGCAGCCCTGTCAACTTTATCATTATAACGAAAAGAACTATGAGAAGGTATCCAGCAGAAAGTAATATCAGTGCCTCTTAAAGATAAATTATGAATCAAGTGACTAATTTCCAGAATCATTTCTGATCTTGTTTGTAATTTTGATAATTCAAGAGCCTGAAGTACTGATTTTGAATCAACGCAAAAAAGTGTTTGAAAAATTGTCCTAGGAAGACTTATCATAAAGTTTAAAGCCATTAATATTGCAAAAAGTTCAGCTGTAAAGACAGATTTATCAAGTCCTATGTAGAAAGATTTTTCAATTTTGAGAGCAGGTATTAAAAACGCTGAGCCTGCTTTTCTTTCAATTACTGATCCATCAGTGTAAATTTTCAAATGATCGGAATATAAGTCGTCTATATGACATTTAACCTGACTTGCCAGTAAGTTTACATTGTCTCCTTTTTTTAAGTTAGTGTGATGTACGTCAAATTGTGCTCTTTGGAGTTCCCAACTGGGTACTGGCGAAAAGGAAGGTCTTATAGATACAGGATCTACGTGTAGATCAATTCCTGAACCTTTCATGACGTCAGATGTGTATGTTGCAAGAGTGACCTGTGAAGATATTGATTTAGCTCTTTTTGGAAAGTCGGTATCTGATCTCAGTTTAATTTCTGTTTCAGAGATGTTTTCTACAGTGGTGTGTCTTAACAAAAATTTAGTAGAAGCGACTTTCCTTTGCTCATCAAGTGGCAACAGTTTGATTTCATTATATGTGCGAAGACAGGAAGCATGCATTGGAAGACCCAGTGCAAGTTTGAAACCTTTACAATCTATGCTCTGCAGTTTTTTCAGTAAGTGTTTCGGTGCACTGAAGAAGATTTCTTGGGCATAGGTTAATTTAGATCTAACAAGCGATTTACAAAGATGAACAAGTGTTGATGAATCTTGACCCCATGCCTGTTTGCGAACTATTTTTAAGAAATTTAAACTTTTTTGAGCTTTGGTTAATAAGTATTCAATATGCTGATTCCAAGATAATTTTGCCGTAAGAAAAACTCCTAAGAATTTAATTGACTCATTAAACTGAAGAAGAGTATCTCCCAGTTTGAAAATGGGAATATTTACTGGGTTAGCTCCATTATTAAATAAAACTATTTTCGATTTTTCCAGGGATAGATGTAACCCATTTTCTACCATGTATCGTGCTATTTTATCAAGTTCTAATTGGTAGCATTTGCGTGTGTAATTAATACAGCGCAAAGGAGTTTTCCTTTTCATATTTACCTGCATCCACATGCATAAATCGTCAGCATATTGAGCTAAAACTACATGCTTAGATACTTTACTGGGTAAGTCATGCATTAATATCATGAAAAGAAGGGGAGCTATAACGGATCCCTGAGGGATACCCATTTGAAGAATTCGTTTCGTGGAATATACATTTTCAATCCTCGTTTGAAATACTCTGTTTTCTAAGAAACTCTTAACATAGTCAAAAATGTGACCTGTCAGCACAATACTTTTAAATTTAAATAACAATCTGGAGTGCCACACTTGATCGTATGCTTTCGTTATATCAAAAAATGTAGCTAAAACACATTGACGTCTTGCAAATTGTTGTTTTATGTTAGTAGTTAGCTTTGTTAGGATTTCTACTGGTGACCTGCCTTTTCGAAATCCTGCCTGATTTACTGGTATTATTTTATTCTTTTCACAATAGTGCATCAGTCTCCTTAAGATTATTTTCTCCATTAGTTTACATACGTGTGATGTTAATGCAATTGGCCTGTAGTTTTTCAGATCGGTATTACATTTACCTGATTTTAGTACAGGAACCACTATTGTTTCTTTCCAGTTGTTGGGCATTTTCCCACTATTCCAGCATTTTTTAAATATGTCATGTAGCAAAATTATAAAATTTTCTGGTAAATTTTTCAGCATCTCATTGGAAATTGCATCTAGTCCAACTGACGTTTTTTTACTTGGAAGGGACTGAATGGCATCTTTTAATTCTTGAAGTGTGAGTGATGCATTTATGTAGTGAGTATTGTCAGAGGCAGGATCCTTATATACATCTTTCTTTTCTTCTCGTTCCCTATAGTCTCTACTAGAGACAGGAAGTCCTTCTACACGACAGGTCTCAGCAAACACGTCTGCAAAAGCTTCTGCTTTTTCCAGTGAGCTAGGAAAAGGGTTATTTTCTAGCTTTACTGGAATTGATGGCAACTTAATCCCGTTTTTCATTAATTTTAGTTTTTCCCAAATCTTTATCATGTCTTTGTGGTCATTTACTTCACATTTACAAAAAGATGTCCAGTGTTGTTCTTTGGCTTGCTCTATGATTCTGTTACACTTAATGTTGGCACTTTTCATCGCTGTATGATTTTCAGGTGACCTGTTTGCTAAATAGATTTTGTATTTTTCTTTCTTTTCGTTCACTGCCTTTTGACAATCCTCATTCCACCAGACATTTCCATGATGTTTTCCTATTTTCGACACTGTAAGTTTTGGAATTGAAATGTTAGCAGCTCTTAACAGTGAGTTACAGAAAACTTCGTACATGTCGTTTATGTTCATTGCTTCAGATAGATCTGTTCTTGTCTTTTCAAGGATTGCCTTGAAACTGATCCAGTCTGCGTTTTTATAATTAAACTTGGGTAAACTATCTTGTGGCATGGCGTCTATTTTAGTAGTATGGTTTAGGGTAAGACGTATGGGGATGTGATCTGATCCCAACAAGTCATCCTCTGTTTGCCACGTGGCGTTTGGGGCTAGGGATGGTGAGATTAAAGTGAGGTCGATAGCTGTGGGTCTGTGGGTTGGTATATCGGGGATCCGAGTAACGTGTCCGTTGTTAAGTAAATATAAATTGGAATCTACAATATTTTCGATCAACCTGTTGCTTGTTATGTTTGTACAATACTTTTCCCAAAATGGGGCATGTGCATTAAAATCACCTCCAATTATCCACTTGTCATCCTGATCTTGAAAGCGTCTTAACCATTCAGTGTTCACAGAGTCTGGGCCTCTTGGTAAGTATACAGAGGCCATATTCACAACTAACGATGAGGAAAATTTTATAATGATTGCACATGATGAAATAAATGCGGTAGATTTAGGTACTGGCGATGTTCGTTCACAATAGTTCAGTCCTTCCCGAATGTATATAGCTGTTTGTATACGGCCACCGTCATTTACAGAGTCACATATTGGTGGATAATAAAAACCGGATATTTTAGGTAATTTGGTTTTGATGGTATTCAGCGACTGTAGAAGCATGACATGGACGTTTTTAGAAGAGAGATAGTTACTCAAATATGAGATGTTTTTAACAATGGAACGAGAGTTCCACTGAAAAATGTTGATATCACTTACTACACACGTCTTCATGAGGAACGGTTGATAAACTTTAGAACAATATGGTAAGTGTAGATAATTAAATATTCATTTAACTTGGAATCAAATGGTACAAATAGCATAAAAACGAAGTAGGTAAACAAGTAAATAATTAAGTAAAACTATTAATAGTTGAGAGCTGAACGAAGAGGAACTGAATCTGGGCTGAATCTAAAATGACCAGGGAGAGAAGAAAAATTGAGACTGGAAGCCGGGTCTTTGTTGATGTCGTTGCCGGTTTGATCTCCTCCTCGGTTTTTCCCAGAAAAGCTGATGGATTTGCCTCCCTAAGTTTCTGGCCAGAACGCTCGCCCCTCTGGTGGTTGGATGGACGTCGTCCTGGCTGACTTGAGTGTGA
>CM060315.1:9396701-9416701 GCA_030674185.1 Monoplex corrugatus | reverse complement strand
TGTTTCTCCTAACTTTGTAGTTGGTGTTTGTTTGTGATCTTACGTTCACGCTTGACAAAGGCTATTTGGCTGAAAAGTTGCGCCTGTCTTGTCTTGTTGTATTAATTAAATACGCGTTCTCGTTCTATTTTCGTGTTTTTCTGGTTCCTGTTTGCTTGTACGCTGGCAGTCGCACTTGCTTTGGATTTTAACCCTTTTGACTCCCGCACCCTGTCAACCAGCATCCTGCATTGTTAACCATGCAAACAAAATTTTTAAAAACTTAACTCTTTGACTTCCTCACCCCATCCACCAGCTTCCTGCATTGTTAACCATGCAAACAAAATAAAAAAACTTAACCCTTTGACTCCCACACACCCTGTCCACCAACATCCTGCATTGTTAACCATGCAAACAAAATTTTTTTTAATTAACCCTTTGACTCCCACACACCCTGTCCACCAGCATCCTGCATCTGTTAACCATGCAAACAAAATAAAAAACTTAACCCTTTGACTCCCACACACCCTGTCCACCAACATCCTGCATTGTTAACCATGCAAACAAATTTTTTTTTAAATTAACCCTTTGACTCCCACACACCCTGTCCACCAGCATCCTGCATCTGTTAACCATGCAAACAAAATAAAAAACTTAACCCTTTGACTCCCACACACCCTGTCCACCAGCATCCTGCATTGTTAACCATGCAAACAAAATCAGAAAACTTAACCCTTTGACTCGCACACAACCTGTCCACCAGCATCCTGCATCTGTTAACCATGCAAATAAAATATGAAAAAAAACTTAACCCTTTGACTCGCACACACCTGTCCACCAGCTTCCTGCATATATTAACCATGCAAACAAAATAAAAAAAACTTAACCCTTTGACTCCCACACACCCTGTCCACCAGCATCCTGCATTGTTAACCATGCAAACAAAATTTTAAAAACTTAACCCTTTGACTCCCACACACCCTGTCCACCAACATCCTGCATATGTTAACCATGCAAACAAAATTTTAAAAACTTAACCCTTTGACTCCCACACACCCTGTCCACCAGCATCCTGCATTGCTAACCATGCAAACAAAATTTTAAAAAATTGACTTTGACTCCCACACACCCTGTCCACCAGCATCCTGCATATGTTAACCATGCAAACAAAATTAAAAAATCTTAACCCTTTGACTCCCACACACCCTGTCCACCAGCATCCTGCATATGTTAACCATGCAAACAAAATAAAAAACTTAACCCTTTGACTCCCACACACCCTGTCCACCAGCATCCTGCATATGTTAACCATGCAAACAAAATTTAAAAAACTTAACCCTTTGACTCCCACAGACCCTGTCCACCAGCATCCTGCATATGTTAACCATGCTAACAAAATAAAAAAAATTAACCCTTTGACTCCCTCACCCCATCCACCAGCTTCCTGCAGATTCATATTCATATGCATTTCTTTTTTTTTTTCACAGTGGATTTACCTTGTGAAACTCGGACTGCTCTCCCCTTTGAGAGCGCGTCGCCGCTGTGCAGCGCCACTCAAATTTTTTTACCCAAACTTTAGAAAGGGAAGAAGGCTACTTAGCCTTCAAAGGGAGGGACTTGGGAAATCAATTTACCTCTTCAATGTTTTATATCAGGGCAGCCAGGCGAAGCTCTGCTGCTCACGATTTTCAATTGCTGTGGGATCTTTAGCGTGTGGAAGCCAGAAGGCACATGAGTCCGATTCGTTTTTCGTCCCTTTCCGAAAGACTAGATGTTCAGTTCGATTTTCCGGTCAAACTGAGTAGAAAAGTGGAGACTTCAACGGGAGCGTGTACACTAGTACAAAAAAAAAAACGCTGTAACACGTATACAGAACTTATACATTTGTACAGTCCACCATTACAGCGTAAGGACGCTTTAACCCTTTGTCCCCTGCTCCCTGTCCACCAGCATCCTGAATTATCAGCCACGTAGCAAAGCAAAAACTTAACCCTTTGACTCCCTCACCCTATCCACCAGCTTCCTGCAGGAATCTGGTGGATAGGGTGAAGTGGTAAAAGGGTTAAGTTTTTTCAGTTGGTGGATAGGATGCAGGAGTCAAAGGTTTAACGACACAGAACTGGCATCTCAGTAATATTGAAAGATATCAGGAACAAGACCACTTCAGTCGAGGATAAGGGCATGAGCATATTAATGCTTTTTTACATGCTGCAGTCCTTTCATAAGACAGAGTGAGGGGAAGGAAAAAGAGAGGACAAGGGGGGGGGGGGGGGAGGGGGGGGGGAGGAGAAAAGAGTAAAAAAAAGACAGGCGAGAAAAGAGAGTGGAGAGAGAGAGAGAGAAGAAAAAAAGAGGAGAGAAAAAGAGAAAGAGAGAGGAGATAAAAGAGAGAGAGAGAAAGAGAGAAGGAGAAAGAGAGAAGAGAAGAGAGAAGAGAGAGAGAGAGAGAGAGAGAGAGAGAGAGAGAGAGAGCACAGGCTTATAAACAAATCAGAAAAACAACAAAAGAATTATCATAACTGCCCTCCAGGAATGTGAAGCAATAGATACAACGACGGCATTTGTAGTGATGATGATGGATGATGACGACGACGACACGACGACGACGACGACGACGGCATGTGTAGCGATGATGATGATGACGACAACGACGACGACGACGATGATGAATGACTACGACGACGATGAAGATGAAGATGATGAAGAATAAGATGATGACGACGACGACGACGACGAATGATGATAATGGATGACGACGATGACGACGACGACAACGCGATAATGATGATGATAACAAAGACGATAATGGCGACACTGATGATACTGACGATAATAATGAGGAGGAGGAGGGTGATTATGGATGACGATAATGACTGTGATGACGACGATGACGAGAGGAGGAGGAGGATAAACGATGAGAATGATGACGATTATGATGTTTACGAAGACGATGACAATGAGGAGAAAGACTAGGACGAAAAGGATAAGAGGGAGAACGATGACGATGGTGACGATGATGATGTCGATGGCTGCCATATCCGTTTACCAAGCATCCCCCCCCCCCCCAAAAGACAAAAGACATGTGTTGTGTGAGTGACAGTAATGATGTCTGGGTGTTTGTGATGCCTGTCATCTTACCGTGTTGCCATCATTAAGTCCCTCTGGCTGTTGTTGTTGTTGTTGTTGCTTGCTGTTGTTGTTTGTTGTTGTTGTTTTGTTGCTGTTGATTGTTGTTGCTGTTGTTGTTGTTGTTGTTGTGCTGTTGTTGTTGTTGTTGTTACTGTTGTTGTTGTTGTTGTTGTTGGTTGTGTTTGTTGTTGTTGTTGCGTGGTGTGGTGGTGTGGTGGTGGTTGGTGGTCATGTTTTGGGGTTGTTGGTTGGTTGGTGTTGGTTGGTTGGTTGGTTGGTTGGTTGGTTGGTTGTGGTTGGTTGGTTGGTTGGTTGGTTGGTTGGTTGGTGTGGTTGGTTGGTTGGTTGGTTGGCTGGTTGGCTGGTTGGTTGGATATGTTGGTTGGTTGGCTGGTTGGTTGTTGGCTGGTTGGTTGGTTGGTTGGTTGCTGTTTGGTGGTTGGTTGGTTGGTTGGCTTGTTGGTTGTTGGTTGGTTGGCTTGTTGGTTGGTTGGTTGGTTGGTTGGCTGGTTGGTTGGTTGGTTTTGGTGCGTTCGTTCGTTGTTGTTTCGTTAGTTGGTTCGTTGGTTTGTTCGTTTGTTGGTTTTGTTCGTTCGTTGTTGTTTTGGTTCGTTTTTTGGTTCGATTGGTTGGTTCGCTGATTTTCGTTCGTTCGTTCGTTCGTTCGTTCGTTCGTTCGTTCGTTCGTTCGTTCGTTCGTTCGTTCGTTGCTTCGTTCGTTCGCTCGCTGTCGCTCGCTCGCTCGCTCGCTCGCTTTCGTTGGCTGGTTCGTTGCTTTGTCTGATTCTTTATTTTTGCTGTTGCTTTCTTTCTTTCTTGTTTTGCTGTTTGCTTTCTTCTCTGTCTCGTCTCTCTCCTTTCCTCTCTGTCTTTCTTTCTCTCTCCCCCCCTCTTTCTTCCTTCTTCCTTTGGTTGGTTGGTTGGTTGGTTGGTTGGTTGGTTGGTTGGTTGGCTGGTTGGTTTTTCAGTCTTACCTTTTTTTCTTTAAAACGATAGACCAGAGAAAACGTCTGTCTCGTCTGTCATGACAAAAGGTATTATGAAATTTCCTCAGCTGTTTGCCTGCCTTTCGATGAATCTCATCAAGTTCGGATCAAAAGTATAAACTGTTGAGGTTTCCCGAATGCACATAATTTGGAAGCCATGGCGTCAAAGTCCGTTTAGAACTCAATTCTTTGTGGCTGTGTGACAGCTAGTGTGCCTCGTGTTGTAATGCTGTGTTGTTTGAACTCATAAGACCTGTGTGTATTGTGTGTCATCTTAGTATTGCACTGTGTCATCATTCAGACCTGTGTGTATTGTGTGTCATCTTAGTATGCACTGTGTCATCATTCAGACCTGTGTGTATTGTGTGTCATCTTAGTATTGCACTGTGTCATCATTCAGACCTGTGTGTATTGTATGTCATCTTAGTATGCACTGTGTCATCATTAAGACCTGTGTGTATTGTATGTCATCTTAGTATTGCACTGTGTCATCATTCAGACCTGTGTGTATTGTGTGTCATCTTAGTTTTTGTACTGTGTCATCATTAAGACCTGTGTGTATTGTGTGTCATCTTGTTACTGCACTGTGTCATCATTAAGACCCTGTGTGTATTGTGTGTCATCTTAGTATTGTACTGTGTCATCATTAAGACCCGTGTGTATTGTGTGTCATCTTGTTACTGCACTGTGTCATCATTAAGACCTGTGTGTATTGTGTGTCATCTTAGTTACTGCACTGTGTCATCATTAAGACCTGTGTGTATTGTGTGTCATCTTGTATTGTACTGTGTCATCATTAAGACCCGTGTGTATTGTGTGTCATCTTGTTATTGCACTGTGTCATCATTCAGACCTGTGTGTATTGTGTGTCATCTTAGTTATTGCACTGTGTCATCATTCAGACCTGTGTGTATTGTGTGTCATCTTGTTATTGTACTGTGTCATCATTAAGACCTGTGTGTATTGTGTGTCATCTTGTTACTGCACTGTGTCTCATTCAAGACCTGTGTGTATTGTGTGTCATCTTGTTATTGCACTGTGTCATCATTAAGACCTGTGTGTATTGTGTGTCATCTTGTTACTGACTGTGTCACATTAAGACCTGTGTGTATTGTGTGTCATCTTGTTACTGCACTGTGTCATCATTCAGACCTGTGTGTATTGTGTGTCATCTTGTTATTGCACTGTGTCATCATTAAGACCTGTGTGTATTGTGTGTCATCTTGTTATTGTACTGTGTCATCATTAAGACCTGTGTGTATCGCGCACGGCGCACAAATCCGTGATACTTGGGTTGGCCCGTAGTTCTGGTTCTGCCCTGCCGAATAAATAGCGCGCATCTTTCCCCTTCCCTTCCACTCCCCACACCCTTTTCACCCGTCCGCTGCCGTATAGCTAGGCCACTCACAAAATGTATGTGAGCGAAGCAGGGGCGCGCGCGTGCAGTTCTGCGCGCTTGCGCACACGCACACGCACTCACACACACACACACACACACACACACACACACGCGCGCGCGCGCACACAAACACAGAGTTGATTTATACGTATAATATGGCCTGGATTTAACATGCATTTGAACACACACACGCATGCACAGAGAGACACAGACAGAGAGAGAGAGAGAGAGAGAGAGAGAATATCAAATCAAAACACGCATATCACACACACACACACGCACACACACACATATATCTGATTCACATAATATGGTATGCATGTAACATGCATTTAACACACACACACGCACACACACACACACACACACACACACACTCTCTCTCTCTTTCTCTTGCTTTACATACTGATATAATTATGATGTGGTGCATGTGACATGCATTTTGAGAATACATGCTTGAAAACTCTCTCTCTGTGTCTCTTAGTATCTCACTGTTCATCATTCAACTTGTATTTTTCTCTTAGTTTCCTGTTCACATTCAATTGTGTAATTGTGTATTATATGATGTGCATATACCTGTTATTGTAATATACATCTTGTATGCACATCATCATAAAGCACACACTAATCACTTATATTCACTGTCACACATCAGACCGTAGGTCACACTATACGTCACATTAAACCATTTGCATCTACTGCACTTTCATCATACAGACCTATTTGCATCAGTATTGTCTGTTCTCATTACCTCTTTTATTGTTTACATCTGTTACATGATGTGCGTCATTAAGATTGTTATTGGTTCATCTTGTACTCACTCACATTGACCTGTTTATTTTTTCATCTTGTTTGTCTGTCTCTCATCATTAAGACACGTTACTGTGTGTATATGTATTGCATGTGTCATCATTCACCGTGCTGTTTGTGATCATCTTAGTAAGCACTCACATCAGACGAGCACCAATACTGGCACATAAGACCTGTAGGCACTACAGCACGTCATCATCAGCACCTTACACTAGCACAGTCACATTACAACCACACTGATTGATTGTGGCATCTTGTTACTGACAGTCACATTAAGCACTGATGCATGTATGTGTTCACTCACTATTAACCAACTAGTGTATATCAACAGGTTATTGGTCAAAATGTTCGCACTAGAAACCATCATTAGAGACCTGTGTGTATGGTGTCATCTTGTATTGCACTGTGTCATCATTAAGACCTGTGTGTATTGTGTGTCATCTTAGTATTGCACTGTGTCATCATTAAGACCCGTGTGTATTGTGTGTATCTTAGTATTGCACTGTCATCATTAAGACCTGTGTGTATTGTGTGTCATCTTGTTACTGCACTGTGTTATCATGTTACAGTATCGTGTCACACTGTAACAAGTGTGTCGTGACCAAGTTACACTAAATTATTTCGCCTCAAACTGTTGCAGACCTCCTCCACACTGTCCGCCTGAACAGCCAAACACGTGCAGCTGATGGCAAAATCGATACAGCGTTGATCATGATCGATGCAGCCACTCACACTGACAGACAGGGCCCTAAACATCCTGACAATTTGACCTGACAAGTCTGTGGTTCAAATCCCTGGTCTGGACCAAGCTGGGCCGTGACTGTCTTCGTAAGTCTCAGTTTCTGACATTGTAGGACGCCATATCATCTGAGGTGGGTGCCGACGTAAAAACTGAACTAAACGGTGTAGGGTTCGAGTCCCGCCGACTGTCTTGGTCTTGGCCAAGTGGCCGTGTGCTTCCTCGGTCCATCAGTTTCTAACGATCTGCTGGTCAAATCTCGTTTAGTGTCTTCATCTTGGGCAAGTGGCCGTGACGTCTATAATTAAGAGGACCCCCCTCAGCGTGCAGCGGCGATCGGTTTCTGCTTGGTTCAACGGACAAGAGTGTTCGTTTCAGTGTTTAACTGTCTACGGTTTGGATCCTACTGATTGTCTTCATCTTGACCAATTGGCCGTGATTTCCTCGGCAGGTACCCCCCTTGAAGCACGGGGAGATTAATTTCTGCTGGGTTACACTGACAAGCGTACTTGACACAAGTGCCAAACAGATTCATGGTTCGGATCCCGCTTATTGTTTCATCTTGACCACGCAGCCGTGACTACCTTAGGAAGGAAGAAACACACTCACCACCTCCCACCCCCACCCCCACACTCCTCCACAAAAGAACAGATCGATTGGTGTGTGTGTGTGTGTGTTGTGTGGTGATGAGACTGACACGTGTCCTTGACACCATTTTTCTGAAGATCTCGTGATATAACGGACGTGCTGCACTGACTGAGTTCCCCGTTCCCATGATTGGAGATTAAGTCGGTCACGTGAGCGTTGACCTTTCATCGTGCTTATGTCTGTTGTCGTTGAGGTGTGAACTCCCGTCTCTGTGATGTCAGGAGGTTAGACGTGCATCTGTGCATGTTGACAGTGCTCTGTGTATAGGTCTGTCTCTGGAATACTATTCGTGTTACAGACATACATCAAAACATTGTTTTCAATCACCCTGTGACCATCAAGGAAAAACGGAGCATCACAGAAGCAACAATAACAACTATAACAGTAATACACAACACAACAATAATAACTCAGAGATCTACAACAATAAAGAACAACAGCGGGTCAATGAGCTAAACTCCAAACTTGAAACTTCAAACGATCAAAATACTTTATTATTCAAGGAAAGTAGCATTAGGTCCCACTGGACCTGTCTTACACTGGTCCTTGCTACGTTACACTAAGATAAAACGTAAAAGTGAAATACTTCAATTAAAAACTAAACAAATTCAATAGAAATTAAATCTTAAGATCAGCAGCAAAACTTTGGTCTGTGACTGACAAACGAAGAGAACAAATACAAACAACACAGACAAGAAGGGAAAAGGAAAGTAATTAACACCAACAGAAAAGGAAGTATTTATCACCAACAAAAAGGAAGTATTTAACACCAACATAAAAGAGAGTATTTAACACCAAAATAAAAAGCATTTACCAACAACAAAACAGGAAGTATTTAACACCAACAAAGGGAGTATTTTGCACCAACAAAGGGAGTATTTTACACCAACAAAGGGAGTATTTTACACACAAAAAAGTATTTAAAACCAACAAAAAAGGATTTAACACCAACCGAAAATATTTAAGAACCAACGAATGGCGTATTTATACAAGTAACAACAACACAGAAAGAATTGAACAACCAACATAAAACCAATTCCACCACCACATATCAACGACTACAACCACATCGGGAATGTTTGCCACACAGGTAGGCTCATATTTACCAAAACCATATGGTAATGTGAATGTGAACCCAAAAGATTTTTTAAACAAGCCAACAAGACGGATTTCACGAGTCAAAATGTATATTTGACATACCAACATAAGACGATTTACACCAACCAAAAAGGTAATTTTTAAACGCAAAAAGGTAGCAATTTACACACCAACGATTTTTTAGCATCCACAAAGAGCATTTAACACCCAAAAGTATTTTTTAGCATACCAAAAAGCAATTTCACTATCCAAACGTTTATTTACATACCAACAAAGAGCAATTTCTCTATCCAAAGGGGATTTTGACACGCCAAAAAACGTATTTCACTGACAAAAAGGATATGTTTGAGCAAGCAACAAAAGGTTACTATTTCCAAATGATTTTAACCAACGCGAACAAACATTAAGAACCCAAAGTTATGGAGCATGTGTATACAGGAGCAGTTCATACGAACCGAAAGAATGGAACAACGCAACAGACCCCGATCTCCCTCAGTCCAACATTTTATACATACACTAAACCCCAATGTGAATGTTCACTGGGTCCACATCAACTTTATAACGCCTCCATACCCCCTTCTTTCAAAAACCATATGTGTAATGTGAAGTGAACCCAAATGATTTTTTGAACAGTGTGCCATACAAGAGCGAGTTCACTGAGTCCAAATGATTTTTGAGTATAGCGCTATACATGGACGATTTCACTGAGTCCAAGTAATTTCTGAGCATAGCGCCATACAAGAGCAATTTCACTGAGTCCAAACGATTTTTTTAGCATAGCGCTTTACAAGAGCAATTTCACTGAGTCCAAACGATTTTTTTAGCATAGCGCTTTACAAGAGCAATTTCTCTGAGTCCAAACGATTTTTTTAGCATAGCGCTTTACAAGAGCAATTTCTCTGAGTCCAAACGATTTTTTTAGCATAGCGCTTTACAAGAGCAATTTCACTGAGTCCAAACGATTTTTTTAGCATAGCGCTTTACAAGAGCAATTTCTCTGAGTCCAAACGATTTTTTTTTGCATAGCGCTTTACAAGAGCAATTTCTCTGAGTCCAAACGATTTTTTTAGCATAGCGCTTTACAAGAGCAATTTCTCTGAGTCCAAGTGATTTTTGAGCCTAGCGCCATATAAGAACGATTTCACTGAGTGCAAATGTCTTTTGAGCATAGCAGTACAAGAGAGCGAGTTCACTGAGTCCAAATGATCTTTGACCATAGCGCTGTACAAGAACAATTTAACTGAATCCAAAGGATTTTTGAGCATGGTGCTGTACAGGAGCAGTTTCATCGAATCCAAATGATTTTTGGCACAGCGCTATACGACAGCGATTTCATTGAGTCCAAACGATTTTTTTTAGCATAGTGCACTATACAAGAGCAATTTCACTGGGTCCACATCACTTTGGATAACAGCTTGATACAAGACAATTTCAGTGAGCCCAGACGAATTTAGAAAATAGCGCTGTGCATGTACAAGATCATTTCACTGAGTCACGGTGAGTGGAAAGAATAGAGTTATACGAGAACGATTCATAAAAGGGCCTTCACCTCCTGCCTCATACACAAACATCCAGTTACCCTCTACGGTATAAAACCAAGTCACCAACAGTGAACTGCTAAGTCTACAACCAACACAGTCATCCAACCCACTGCTATCATCTCTTTGACACTGACGGTAGAACCACAAAGGTCGCTACGGTCATCTATCTACCCCACCCCTATCCATCATCTCATCTCTCCGACACTGACTGTTAATCCACAACAGTCACTACGGTCATCTATCTAGCCGATCCTTATCCAACATCTCTTCAGCACTGACGCAGAACCACAACGGTCACTACGGTCATCTGTCTACCCCACCCCTATCCATCATCTCTCCAACACTGACGGTCAAACCACAACAGTCATCACGATCAATTATCTACGCCATCCTAACCGTCATCTCTCCGACTCTGACGGTAAAACCGCAACGGTCACTACGGTCATCTGTCTAGCCCACCTACATCTGTCATCTCTCCGACTCTGACGGTAAAACCGCAACGGTCTGCTCCAGTCCTTATCCATCATCTCTCCATCATCACACCAAAGATGGCGGCAGTGCACAAAGCCCACAGCCCCCCACAGAGAGAAGACAGCAACAGACCACCTTCAGAATCCCTCAGCACCACCACCACCACCAAGACCTCGCCCCAAGGCCCGGGGGAAGTTCGTCGAACCAGCACCAACATGGGTCTTGCCGGTCCCAGGACATCAGGCCAGGGCAGCACGGCCCCTCCGCCATATGCGGGGCCTACATTGTTCGGCCTGCTGGCCTCCAAGCGTCTGGCCAAACGGTTCGCTTCCAGGTTCCACAGCCGTCGTCTGATGTCGTCCTCCAAGCTGTCTGCAGCAGGTGTGTCCTCCGTGATCAAGGAACCCACCTACCGCATGGAGCCCGACCACAAGTTCCACCCCAAACAGGTGAGTCAGGACCCTGTAGGTAACAAGTAGCCTCAGCAGAGTTTTTTTTTTTTTTCAAATTCGTCTTTAATTCTTTTTGACAGAACACATAAATATATACAATGTTTGCTGAACATTACTACAATATCATTGAGAGCCTCAGCAGGTAATGATTTCAGTCAGTAGGTAATCACCACCAACACGCACCTAATACACTGGGAACCCACCTACCTCACGGAGCCACATCACATTTCCACCAAAAACAGATCGGCTAAGACTCGTCAAATAAACTCTGCCTCCAAAAGATAAGATCTAGCTTCTACAGGTAAGTTCAATAGGTAAGCATTACCTCAACAGCTGAGTACCGCCTTCAATAGATAAGCACTACCTGAAAAAGTAAGCACCATCCTCAATAGGCCAGATGTGGATTTAACATAAGCACTGCCCTCAACAGGTGAACACTGCCTTCAAAAGGTAAGTACAGCCCTCAACAGATAAGCACTGCCCTCAACAGATAAGCACGGCCCTCAATAGGTAAGCACGGCCCTCAACAGGTAAGCACGGCCCTCAACATGTTAACACTGCCATCAACAGGTAAGCACTGCAGTCAGCAGGTAAGCACTGCCCTCAACAGGTAAGCACTGCCCTCAGCAGGTAAGCACTGCCCTCAACAGATAAGCACTGCCCTCAACAGGTAAGCACTGCACTCAGCAGGTAAGCACTGCCCTCAACAGGTAAGCACTACCCTCAACAGGTAAGTACTACCCTCAACAGGTAACCACTGCCCTCAACAGGTAAGCACTGCCCTCAACAGGTAAGCACTGCCCTCAACAGGTAAGCACTGCCCTCAACAGGTAAGCACTGCCATACTTGGCACCATTTACCTACCTACCGTTAAGATGAAGTCTCCCGTCGATCTGACGGTCAAGTACAGAGTGTAGTTGTGTTGTGATTCAGACCTTGAAGTATTCAGTTATTCACTTCATTTGTATGTTCCTTTTTTTTAAAGATAAGATACACAGATGCACATGTCATTTACATGTAACCAACACTATTCCAACGATAGAGTGGTACAATACCAGTGTAAAATATATACTCGGTAAAACATGGGCTAGGTAGAACCTCAGGACCTGGCCAGCTCATGGGTATTAAATGTGCATGCCTAAGGCTCGTGCCATGATCATCAATACACATGGCATCTGTGACGTTAGTGCGTATGGAATTCGTTCCGAGCGCGGAGCTGTCGTCTTCAGAAACTGAAACTGACGGTTAAATAGACATTACTGGTTCTTTATGGTCTAGTCTACATGTGGGATAAAAAGACCAACCCTGGAAGTACCGTTCCTCTACAGGCACTAATTGCAGAAAGTGAAAGGGACCTACAAAACCTTGTGAATATACTAGAAATCAAAAGCAAAGCTAAGGGGCTGGAACTAAACAGCAGGAAGACTGAAGTCATGGTGATCAGTAAAAAACATGAAATCCCCTCATGCAAAATAACAGCAAATGGCACAACCTTGACACATGTTGATAAATTCAAATACCTGGGAACGGTCATTTCATCAGACGGCTGATGCACATCAGAAATAGCCGGCAGAATCGGCCAACCCAAAACAGCATTCGGGAAGATGACAGGCATTCTTACCAACAAATGCCTATCAATTAACATCAGGAAGAGAGTTCTTGAATGTTATATAGAACCAATACTGTTGTACGGATGTGAGGCGTGGACAGTCAACAAACAAAGCCAGAACAAGATTGAGGCAGCCGAGATGTGGTTTCTAAGAAGAATGTTGAGAGTTCCATGGACAGCAAAGAAAACAAATGAGACAGTCTTGATGGAGGCAGACACAAGTAGATCACTCATATGGAAGATTAGGAAAAGATAGGCAACATTTATAGGCCATTTTATGAGGAAGGGGGATTTGGAGCACCTGGTCACAACGGGAAAGCTGGAGGGAAAGAGAGCACCAGGTAGACCCAGGGAGAAAATGCTGGACGGACTTGCAGAGTGGCTGGGGACAAGGGGGTGGGAGAGATGCTGGGGGCAACGAGAGATAGAGACAGATGGAAGTCCATGATCGCCAACGCCATGCGGCAGGGCACCTGATGATGATAAGAGGCACTGCATGGGAAGGGTTCCTTTGGCTCTGGGTTTTGTTCCATGGCTCCCTCGTCTATTGAATAACAGCTGTCATGTGCTGTTCTAGTATGACTGTGTCCTACGTGCACTGCTGCCGCGAGTTTACTCTGTTGTGGACACTGTCTTCCCAGCTGATGGTGTTGGTGGTACAGTTGATAAGGTTGGCCTTCAGAGTATCCTTGCATTGCTTTAGTGGTCATCTGTGGTCACGGTGTCCGTGCTTCTGTTCTCTATACAGGAGCACCTTTAAGATTCGGTTGTTTTCATACGGACAAGGTGTCTTGTCCAACGAAGCTGGCATTTGATGAGTAGAAGTTCTACACTCGGCACAGACACAGTTCTTCAGAACTTGAAGTTTGAACGGTCAGTATTGCCACATGATGTTGTAGATCTTGTGCTGACATCTTTAATATCTGACTCCCTCACCCTATCTACCAACTGCAAAAACTTAACCCTTTGATTCCCTCACCCTATCCACCAGCTTCCTGTAGGAAATTGGTGGATAGGGTGAGGGAATCAAAGGGTTGTTTTTGCTGGTGGATACAATGAGAGAATCAAAGGTTAAAGCAAAATATTAAAAGATACCTTGTTTGTTTTACCCTCAAGATCCAGTAGTCATATTTTGTTTTACCTTCAAAGGGTTAAGTTTTTTGCTTTGCTAGAATGGTTGGCAATGCAGGATGCTGGTGGACAGGGTGCGGGAGTTCAAGAGTTCATGGAACCGTTCCTCATCTACCAATCACCTCCCCCATCCCGTGGAATTGCTGGGGGATCTTTGAGTGTAAAAAGTATCTCCCCCCTTTTCGAAATTATGTTCCAGAAATTTCCTATTTTCTCTCACTCTCGTTGTTTCTGACTTGTTCCGTTGCTGTCTGTCCTCTCTTCCTTTTTTTATTTTTTGCCTTGCTGGTTCATTCACGTTTATGTTTTCCATGAACCATTGCAGCAGCAGCAGCATCATTATCATCACTATCATCATCATCATCATCATGTGCTCTGCCGCATGGTGTTGGCGATCATGGCCCTCCATACGAATCTATCCTTTGTCGCTGCAAGTACATCTCCCACTCTCTCTGTCTTCATCCACTCCGCAAGTCCGTGCAGTATTTTCTCCCTGGGTCTACTTGGTGTTCTTTTTCCCTCCAGCTTTCCTGTTGTGACTAGGTGCTCTAATTTCTCTTGCCTCATAAAATGTTCTATAAATGTTGCTTGTCTTTTCCTATTTTCTTCACCAATGCTCTCTTTATGTTTGCCTCCTTCAAGATTGTCTCGTTTGTTTTCTTTGCTGTCCACGGAACTCTTAACATTCTTCTTAGAAGTCCAAAACAAGTGCGACTGCCCGCGTTCAAGCAAACAGGAACCAGAAAAAAAAACGAAAATAGAACCAAAACGCGTATTTGATACAACCAGACAAGACAGGCGCAAATTTCCGGCCAACTGCCTTTATCATGCATAAACGTAAGATTACAAACGAATAAACACCAAATACAAAAATTAGGAGAAAAAGACTAAAACTTCCTTGCTTCTTCGTCCAGTGGGAGAAAAGGACTAAAATCATTTTAAGCCTTTTCTCCCACTGAACGAAGCAGCAGGGAAGTTTTAGTCTTCAACTGAACGAAGCAGCAGGGAAATTTTAGTCTTTTTCTCCTGATTTTTGTATTTGGTATTTATTCCTTTGTTGTCTTACGTTTACGCTTGACAAAGTCCAGTTGGACGAAAATTTGCGCCTGTCTTGTTTGATTGTGTTAAATACGCGTTCTGGTTCTATGTTCGTGAGGTTTTTTTTTCTGGTTCCTGTTTGCTTGAACGCAGGCAGTCACACTTGTTTTGGATTTCTAAGAAGAATGTTAAGAGTCACATGAACAGCAAAGAAAACAAACGAGACAGTCTTGAAGGAGGCAGACACAGAGAAAGCATTGGTGAAAAAGATTCTATTTTCGTGTTTTTTTCTGATTCTTCTTAGAAGACACATTTCAGCTGCCTCAGCCTTGGCCAGCCGAAAGAAAAAAAACGAAAAAGAAAAGAAAACCATTGCATACTTTCTGATATGACTCCTAACAGTCGGCTGGACTTTAACCCTTTGACTCCCGCACCCTATCCACCAGCTGCAAAAACGTAACACTTTGACTTCTCCACCCTATGCACCAGCTTCCTGCAGAAAGCAGATGGATGAGGTAAAGGAAATATAGGGTTAAGTTTTTGCTTTGCTAGCATGGTTACCATTGCAGGATGCTGGTGGGCAGGGCGCGGGAGTCAAAGGGTTAACAGCTATAACGATAAACTACCCACCACACAGCGCTAACAAGCAGAACCATTGTGTAACCAGGGATGACAGACAGGCCATGTTTTGTCTGACTAATCCGTGTCCAAGGATTGCCTCGTTGTTGTTTGTTCACTTCTCTAAGTCCTACCGTCGTCGGCCTCTTTACATCTCAGGAAATGATAGTCTGCACCAGGAGGCGTTGTGGTCATGACGTGCACTTTCTGCTGTTCGATGCTGTGTTACCAGCGAAGCTGGAGTGACCTCTCCAGGTGCAGGCCTGGGCAAGTGAATATGGAGGACGAGCTGTTGCCCATGCAGCAGATCCCCCCTCTCCTCGCCACTAGTAGAATCCAGGGGAAAGACAGAGGCCTGTACGCCTGGTACCAGGGGCGACGAAGGAGTTGCCAGAACGAGGTTGTAGACAACGGCGAACTGCCTTAGGGACTCCGACTCCGGATTTTTCCTCGAGATTTACTTCTGAAGCCTTTTCCTTGAATGGGTGTAGCCGCGAGGCAGCGGAGGTTTGAAGTTGGAGTTTTCCTTCTCCTAGACAGGCTGCCTTCCCGGGCTGACGAGTCCCATCTGCCCGATGCAGTGATAATACCATATCACCCCCTCACGTGGTTTGGCACGCCTGCTGAGGCGAGGTCCCGGGGTGTGGCGCTTGGAGCCAGCACGTGAGAGGTTTAGAGGATGGATGAGGACCAGTGATGCCCGTCCACCCTCCCCTACCGGTAGAGTGCAGCAGCCAGACACCAAAGGTACTACCTCTATCCACAGCCCCCCACACCCCTAAGTCCTACCACACTGGGTGTAAACGAGGACTAGTGTTAGTAAGTTTTGAAAGAGCCATAAAAATATGTTGTCTCCTCTCCCTTAACGGGCTCAGCCCTAGTAGCGGGGAGAGGACTGAGGTCCTCACTGCTGGGTCACCATTCACTTCTTCAAGGATTGCCTTGGTTCGGTTTAGTTTTTACGTCAGCACCCACCTCAGGTGATATGGCTGACGGGGATAACTATCCCAGGGAAGTGGGGGAAGGGGGGACTTACCTGATCCTATACTGACACCACCAGAACAACAGCAATGTTAAGCTGGACGATGAGAAGGCCAGATTTAATGTAGCGCACCCCGGGATTCGAACCCACAACCATTACCATGTGAATTCGACTCTCAAACAACTGAGCTACCGAGGCCCGCTGGGATTGCCTTTCTAGTTTTGTCATGTTTATTTATATCCCGTCTGGTGTCCACGTGATCTGTCATGTTGTGTCCTAAAAGAGAAGAGTGGCACAATGGTTCAGACGTTCGCCTGCCAGTAACTAAACTCGAGGTTTCAGGGTTCGTTTCCCGTACAGGCCTCGACTTTTCTTCCCTGTTTGACCGGAAAGTCTAACTGAACGTCTAGTCCTTCGGAAGGGGACGAAAAACGAGTCGGATCCGTGTGCCTTCTGGCCTTCGTGCACTCTAAAGATCCCACAGCAGTTGAAAATCGTGAAGAGCAGGGCATTCGCCCAGCTGCTGTAATATAAAACATTGGAGAGATAGGTTGATTTCCCAGGTCCCTGCCCCTAAAGGCCAGTTAACCTTCTTGCCATCCTAAAGTCTTGGTTAAAAAACTGTGTGGCGTTGCATTGCGGCGACATGCTCTCAAAGGGGGGATCAGCCAGAGTTTGACGTGGTAAATACACTGTGACAAAAGAAACCAATATGGATATAAATATGAATAACAGGCTAGCGGGTAGCTCCATCTTTCATCCTTCATCCGACTGTACCATCATGGGGTCGCGGGAAGGAAAAGTTGTCGATCGGCAGCGAGCTGGAAGGCCTTTGGAGTTCGTTTCAGAGGGATTCACCACACTCGGACAATCCCATATGGGCTCCACCCAAATCTGCTAGCATTATATGGCAGACATCCTGAGAGCCTGCGCAAAACCCTATGCGCTCGCAAGGTCTTGAAACGGGGAAAAAAGGGGGTGGGGTGGGACCTATAAGCACTAAGCTGACAACACCAGAATGGTGGAAATATTAAGATGGGCAGCGAACAGGCCAGTTTTGTTGTTGTTGTTGTTGGGTTTTTTTTTATTTGTTTGTTTTTTGTGTTGTTGTTTTTTTTTGTTTTTTTTTTTCAATATTGCGGGCTGGGATTGAACCCGAGATATTAGATCTTGAGTCCACGGCTGTGTCAGAAGTACCAACCACTGCACGGCGGACTCCTTAAAGAACCTCTTCCGAGACGTCCCTCCTGATGCAATTTTCCAGTTTTTACAAGAGATCAATAGATTTCACCTGATCTAATTTTACATGTTTTTCTTTTATCGCATTTTATATTTGCAAGGTTAACGGTGAGCATGGTTTTTAACTGTTGTCTTTTATCTTAACGGTTGTCTTTTTTTTTTTGTCTTTTTTTTTTTTTACGTGGTGTTAGCCCTGATATGGCTCTAGTAGTCGGCTGGGCTATAAGCAATATGAACTGAACTGAACCAGCCAGTGCAGATGACAGGCCTGAAGTGGAGAAATGCCTTGCGAGGTCAAGGTCTTCCTACACCCATCGATAGTGATAAAGCCCTGACTCAGGGGTCCCCGATAGCTCTGTGGGTTAGGTGCCATGTTGATAACGCAGGGGACGTAACTCCGATCGTCAGGGAGACCACAGTGAAGAAAGCTGGCTGGCTTTTTTGATGGAGCCGTGGATTTCAGATCTCATACCACGAGTTCTTGTGTTGTTTGTTGTTGTTGTTGATGTTTGTGTTGTTGTTGTTGTTATTGTGTTGAGTTGTTGTATTGTTGTTTTGTTGTTTAGTGTATAGTGTTATGTAGCGTGGACAGTCAACACGCAAAGTCAGAACAAAATTGAGGCAACTGAAATGTGGTTTAGAGATCTCCATAGACAACAAAGAAAACAAACGAGACAGTCTTGAAGGAGGCAGACACTACAAGATCATGAATAAAGAAGATTAGGAAAAGACAAGCAACATGACAGTATAGGCTTTTTTTTGAGAAAGGGTAATTAGAGCACCTGGTCACAACAGGAAAGCTGGAGTGAAAGAGAACACCAAGTAGACCCAGGGAGAAAATATTGGACGGACTTGCAGGGTGGCTGAGGACGGAGAGGGTGGGAGATGTACTTGCAGCGACAGGGGATAGATTCGTGTGGAGGGTCGTGATCGCCAACGCCATGCGGCAGGGCACATGATGATGATGAGTGTTAGTGTTAGTGTCAGTGTTAGTGTTGTTATTGCTATTGCTGTTATTGTTAGTGTTAGTGTTGTCATTGTTATTGTTATTGTTGTTGTTATTGTCAATGTTGTTATTGGTATTGTTATTGTTATTGCTGTTTAAAGCCCAGAAGATTGCACAGAAGTATATCAGGGTTATAACCATCTCAAAAAGTACACCATACCTCCTCATTGGAGAAGAAAAAAAAACACACCTGGAAAAGAACATTAAGTAAACATATCAATGCATTCACGCATATAATCTTAGGGTTGCCTCTGGCGTTGACCACCCCTTTCAATTTATCACCAGGGAAATAAAAATCTGAATACAAAATAAAAAATATAAACATAACTAAGGAAACTCTTAGGATATGCCTCTGGCCTTGACCACTCCGTTCAATTTATCACCAGGGAAATAAAAATCTGAATACATTATATAAACATAACTAAGGAAACTAGAACATAAAAACCGGCCTAAATTACCTAAAATTGCTTCTGCACATCACATTTCCCAAGAGCCAAACATGCACTTAATACATATACCTAATTACTGTTATAACATATACCCAATTATCATTCCTTAGAGAAAGTATGTAAGATTTTATCGAACACATAGAGGAGCAAAAACTGAATACAAAATAAACGTATAACTAAGGACACTAGAACATATAAACAGGCAAAGGCAAGGCAGAAACAAAGAGACTGACAGAAAACAGGAAATTTCTAGTACAGAATTTTCAGAAGGTGGGGATACGATTCATACTGAAAGAACCTCCGGCATGCCCACGGGGGAGGTGGGAGTGTCTTCAAGGTCAGTCCCAGCCCGCAAGGACAAAGCTGGCTTGTTCCTGCAGGACGCTGGTGGATAGTGTGAGGGAGTCAAAGGGTTAAGTTTTTGCTTTGCCTGCATGATTGACAATGCACGATGCTGGTGGACAGGGTGCTGGAGTCAAATGGATAAGGGAGGTGGCGGAATGGGCAGAGAGGTGAGAGGTGGTAGCGACCTGAAAAGACTCTCAGTTCAGTCTTTAAAGAAGGGGCGGAATGGGGATAGGGGAGAGAGGTGGTAGCGATCTGTCTAGATTCACGAGTCAATATTCAAGGGAGGGGATAGAATAGGGGAAGGGGAGAGAGGTGGTAGTGAACTGTC
>CM060315.1:9381701-9391701 GCA_030674185.1 Monoplex corrugatus | reverse complement strand
TATACACCACGGTGTTTTTTCATTTTTTGAAAGGTACAAATGAGTGTAGGATGTGTGACCCCCGTGTGTAACATGTATTTTGATGAAGGTCCATGTTTGGCTCTGGTAAGTCAGTGTGGGGAGAAAGATTATACTGATAAGCCTGGCTTTTGTTTCCATAGGGACACTGGTGTGTTTTAGAAAGGGTGAAAGATTGTAGCTCATGGTATTTGCCGTTCAGGCTTTGGTCTCAATTTCTGTGTCCAATTGTCCATCTTCAGTAATTGAGCTTTTTCGCCTGTCACCTGTTGACATCACCGGGATCAGTGTTGGCCGTTGCACTCTGTGACACAGCCACCCGCCTCCAAATGGCTCTGTCTTGACTTTTGTGGACAACTTCTTGAATATTTAGGCCACTGATGTTGGTTAGTTTTTCGATGTACGAGAGTGGAGGTCTGCCTTTTTTCCTTTTTTGCCACAGTTTTTCCTTGAAAGATGGTTGCCATGAGGTCTGTGTTCTTGTTCGTGACACATGGCCAGTGCATTTTAGTCTTTCTTGTTGAGGTCTGCTAGTAGTTTTCTGGTGGTATCAAGTTCTTCCAGGACACTTTCATTAGTTTTCTTCTGTCCATTTGAACTGACAAAACCACATCTCTGCTGCCTCAATTCTTCTGACAATCAGCTTTTCTCAGAGTCCAGGCTTTCCAGTCATAAATCATTATTGGCCAATCAAACATATTTGAAAAATTAATTTTCAGGCCATTTGGTATGCCTCTGTTTTCTAGATATTGTTGAGTTGGACCAGGTTTTGCTTTGCCATTTCCAATTCTTATTTTGAGTCTTTAGAGCAGGTTCCATCATGTCTTTAACAGAACCAAGATATTTAAGATCTTTAACATTTTCTAAAAGAACTTTGTTAATTAAGATGTCTTGATTGTTTTCGGTGTCTTTGCTTTTAATATGTAGCTTTTTTTGCGTTCAAGTTTAGGCCAGCCTTTTTGCCCGCTTTCTAAGTACTTAAATATGTGTACTCTGGTAAAAGTTGTTGCCTGTTGATTCTGATGTCCAGGTTATCTGGTGGTCATCCTACTGACACAGCCTCTGTCGTGTTGGAGTTGGTTCTTGTGCCATAGGGGAAAAGAGTTACAGAATGGTTCAGGCGTTCGCCTGCCAGTAACTAAACTCAAGGTTCCAGAGTTCGTTTTTCGTTAAGGCCTCGACTTTTCTCCTCAGTTTGTCCGGAAAATCAAACTGAACGTCTAGTCCTTCGGAAGTCGACGAAAAAGGAGTTGGATCCATGTGCCTGCTGGCCTGCGCTTGCTAAGATCCCACGACCGTGGAAAATCGTGAAGAGCAGGGCATTCGTCCGGCTGCCCTGGTATAAAACATTAGAAGGTTGATTTCCCAGGTCCCTCATCTTGAAGATAGTTAGCCTTCTTGCCTTTCTGAAGTCTTGGTAAAAACAAAACAAAAAAACTTGGGTGGCGCTGCACTGCGGCGACACGCTCTCAAAAGAGTTAGCGGCACAAGTTTCATATTGTAAATCCATTGTGACAAAAAATGATGATGATGATGATGATGATGATGATGATGATGATGATGATGATGATGATGATGATGATGATGATTAGATAAATGATGATGGTGGTGGTGGTGGTGGTAACAATATAATGACGACGACGACGACGACGACGACGACGACGATGATGATGATGATGATGATGACGACGACGACGACGACGACGATGGCGACGGTGACGATGAGAATAATGATAATGATGATGATGATGATGGTGATGATGATGACAATAATAATGACAATAATAACAATAATGATAGTTTTCACAGTTCCACTCGACTAACCCACCTCATGACATTCACCGTGTGATTTCAGGTGGAGGAGATGCTGAAGTCACTCCTGGAGGACAAAATGTCCAAGTTCCACTACTCTGCCAGAATCTGCGCCAACATGACCAAGGTCCTGAGCCAGGACATCGTGGACAAGGTCAAGGGCATGAACTTTGACCGCTACAAGATTGTCAGCAACGTGCTGATTGGGCAGAAAAAAGACCAGGCAGTGATCACGTGCTCTCGCTGCGCGTGGGACGAGAAATTAGACAATTTTGCTTCCTATACGTATCAGAACGAGCACATCTTCTGCACCGCTATCGTGTTTGGCATTTATATGGAATAGGATGGTAATGTTTTTCTCTGAACAAGCGCATCTTTGTATTGCCATCGTGTTTGGGTTTATATGAAATAGTTCGGTAATTTTTCAGAACAAACACATCTTTTGTTTGCCATCGTGTTTGGCATTTATATGGAATAGGTCGGTATTTTTTTCGGAACAAACACATCTTCTGTACTGGTATCGTGTTTGGCATTTATATGGAATAGGTTGGTAATTTTTCAGAACAAACACATCTTTTGTATTGCCATCGTGTTTGGCTTTTATATGGGTAATTAGGACGGGTAATAATTTTTTTTAGAACAAGACGTCTTTTGTGTTGCCATCGTGTTTGGCGTTTATATAGAATAGTTCGGTAATTTTTCAGAACAAACACATCTTTTGTATTGCCGTCATGTTTGGAATTTATATGGAGCAGGTCGGTAATTTTTTCAGAACAAAAACATCTTCTGCACTGCTGTCGTGTTTGGCATTTATATGGAATAGGTTGGTAATTTTTCAGAACAAACACATCTTTTGTATTGCCATTGTGTTGGCATTTATATGGAACAGGTCGGTATTTTTTTTCAGAACAAGCACGGTTTTCGTATTGCCATCGTGTCTAGCATTCATATGGAATAGGTCGGTAATTTTTCAGAATAAACACACCTTCTGCACTGCTATTGTGTTTAGCATTTATGTAGAATAGGTTGGTAACTTTTCAGAACAAGCATGTTTTCTGCTTTGTCATCGTGTTTGGCATTTATATGGAATAGTTCGGTAACTTTTCAGGACAAGCACATCTTCTGTACTGCTATCGTATTTGGCATTTATATGGAATAGGTCGGTAATTTTTCAGAATCAGCACACGTATGCCGCAATCATGTTTGGCATTTACATGGAATAAGATGGTAATTCCAATTTCAGGACGATCCCATTTCTGTTGACCATCTCGTCCACTCTGCTGGTGAGTCACTGAGAGCGTTGCTCAAATTTCCTGACCAACACTGCAGGTGTCTGTATCTCTCGGACCTGACTTCAGGATATGTTATGATACAAACGTTGAGCACAGCCCTGTCATGCAGTCTCAACAGTAGATGGATCTCTATAACGTCAAAGTTGTAATTCCCACTATCATGATATTGTTTGTGCTTCTTTTCCATTACGAATACTTGTTTTAGGCTGTCATTGTCCTTGGTATCTAGCCTATTCGGAGCTGTTATTGAAACTTGTTTAAAGTGTTATGCGTGCATTATAATGTATAGAAATGCATGTGGGAAGCGAAAAGTGTCAGGATTTACAGACCTGCCAATCATGCTATTATCAGATTCGGCGCATTTGGTTACATGCTGTTTGGGGACCGTCTGCCTGGTATAAATTTCTATTCTCCTTTTGTCAATCCCTACCCTTTGTGCTTTTAAATCCGATTTTAAAATGCGCCTCTTTCCCCGACAATGAACTTGCAACTGCTTCCTTCCATCAGTATTTTTTATCGCGTGTTGTAAGGTGGTCTGCGTTGATAGCATGCCAGGTGTGCGGGTGTGCCTTGATTTGAATTGTCAAGATCTGGCGCCATATGAATACTGTAATTATTATTTCATTATTATTAGTGTAGACGGTGTGTGTGTATGTGTGTGTGTACGTGTGTACGTGTATGTGCGTGTGTGTGTGTGTGTGTGTGTGTGTGTGTGTGTGTGTGTGTGTCTGTGTGTGTCTGTGTCTGTGTGGATGTCTGCGCGTGTGTGAGCTCCTACGCGCGTGCGTGTGTATGTTGTGTGTGTGTGTGTGTGTGTTGTGTGTTGTGTGTGTGTGTGTGTGTGTGTGTGTGTGTGTGTGTGTGTGTGTGTGTGTGTGCGCGCGCGCTCTCTCTCGCGGGCGCGCGTGCGTGTGTGTGTGTGTGTGTACTTGTCCGCGCACATATATTATTTGCGTGTGAGATGAAGACTTGTATTTATTTATCTTATTGTGCTCTTCTCTATACTTTGTGTTGTAATTCCTAACTCTATTTTCATTTCATGCTTTGTCCAAGTCTGCTGTTACTTAATTTAAAGTTAAATTTATATTCTATTCCTATGAAGTGCAACGGTCATGCTTTTGATATGGATCGTTTGTGTGATATAAATGAAATATATATATATATATATATATATATATATATATATATATATATATATATATATATATATATATATATATTACATACATTACACCATCGGTTTGACTGTAACAGAAGTCATATAAAAATCTGTATTTATTCATGTTGTCTTTTTATTCAATGAATGAATGAATGAATGAAACGTGTCATTAATGCCCTTTCTTTGTTCTATATTTGTTTGCACATATAATAATGAAAATACCTGAATATTTGAAATTTGGGGATGATAATCACAAATCGTTTTAGTGATGATAATCAGACACCATTTTAGTGATGATAGTTATAAATCATTTTAGTGATGATAATCACAACTCATTTTAGTGATGATAATCACAACTCATTTTAGTGATGATAGTTATAAATCATTTTAGTGATGATAATCACAACTCATTTTAGTGATGATAATCACAACTCATTTTAGTGATGATAATCACAACTCATTTTAGTGATGATAGTTATAAATCATTTTAGTGATGATAATCACAACTCATTTTAGTGATGATAATCACAACTCATTTTAGTGATGATAGTTACAAATCATTTTAGTGATGATAATCACAAATTATCTGAGTAATCTTAATCACAAATTATTTTAGTGATGATAATAATTAATAATAATAATAATAATTACAATATTTATATAGCGCAAAATCTCGACAAAATCAAATCTAAGCGCTGAAACAGACACACACGCACGCACGCACGCACGCACGCACGCACGCACGCACACGCACACACACACACACACACACACACACACACACACACGCATGGCTATAAATGGGGAGAAAGAATAAAAGCAATAAAAGCAAGAATAAAAGCAATGGAAAAGTATAGAGCATATCATATACAATTATATATTATAACAAAGTGTTCCCCTCCTCACAAATCATTTTAGTGATCATAATTGCAACTCACTTAAATTCAAAGACATAGCTTGCAAAATTTCTTTTTCATGTTAATTATAAGCTTTGTATCTATTCATAACGATGCTTCATCAAACACCGTCAATTTGTATTATAGCTGATAGCATTACTGATTTCTCGAAATATCATTTTCTTGATATGGTTATACGGTGTTGCATTTATTTATCTATTTATTTTGAAATGGGAGTCCGAATGTCATATACAGTGTTTGGACTTTGAACTTTGTTTAGGAGTTATTCACCGCGCTCGGACAACTCCATATGTGCTCCACCGAAATCTGCCAGCAATCATCTGACAGACTTCCCGAGCTTGCGCAAAACCTTATGCGCTGGCAAGGTCTTGAAATGCGGATGGGGGAAGGGACCTATGCGGTGCTTAATAACAAAGGCTCAGAGGCGAGTAGACAGTGCCTTAAACAATGCCCACAGGACTAAAACCTGAAAGTACACAGTCTTAGACAATGTCCAGTTCAATTCAGTCTGTGCAATCCAGTTCAACCAACATTATTCCAAACCCATCCAGTCCAATCAAACCAGTTTGGTGTGTATTACATTCAATTCAATCCAGTTCGGACCAATCCGAATCACTTCAAGTAAATCCAGTCCGATAAAAAAACAGATCCTGTCTATTCCAAACAAATTCAAACGACTCAATCCAATTAAAACCAATATCAACCAGTTCAAACCAATATCAACCAATTCAAACGACTCAATCCAATTAAAACCAGTATCAACCAGTTCAAACCAATATCAACCAATTCAAACCAATATCAACCAGTTCAAACCTAATATCAACCAGTTCAAACCAATATCAACCAATTCAAACCAGTATCAACCAGTTCAAACCAGTATCAACCAATTAAAACCAATATCAACCAATTCAAACCAATATCTACCAGTTCAAACCAATATCAACCAATTCAAACCAGTATCAACCAGTTCAAACCAATATCAACCAATTCAAACCAATATCAACCAGTTCAAACCAATATCAACCAATTCAAACCAGTATCAACCAATTAAAACCAATATCAACCAGTTCAAACCAATATCAACCAATAAAAACCAATATCAACCAATTCAAACCAATATCAACCATTTCAAACCAATATCAACCACTTAAAACCAATATCAACCAATTCAAACCAATATCAACCACTTAAAACCAATATCAACCAATTCAAACCAATATCAACCACTTAAAACCAATATCAACCAATTCAAACCAATATCAACCAATTCAAACCAATATCAACCACTTAAAACCAATATCAACCAGTTCAAACCAATATCAACCAGTTCAAACCAATATCAACCACTTAAAACCAATATCAACCAGTTCAAACCAATATCAACCAGTTCAAACCAATATCAACCAGTTCAAACCAATATCAACCACTTAAAACCAATATCAACCAATTCAAACCAATATCAACCACTTAAAACCAATATCAACCAGTTCAAACCAATATCAACCAATTCAAACCAATATCAACCAGTTCAAACCAATATCAACCAATTCAAACCAATATAATAATAATAATAATAATAAAGGCAATTTATATAGCGCTTTCCAGAGCACAAAGCGCTTCACATAAAATCAGTATATAACTAAATACAAATAGATACACCAACATAAAATTTAAACATACCGCTGCTAACACTATATAACATAAAACATAAAATTTACGTTCAACAAGACATATTAACATAGTAAATTCAAATATTACTAAAAATAGTGACAATCATACAAAAATATTTTCTCTCTCTTTCTCTTCACACACACACACACACACACACACCACACACACACACACACACACACACACAACACACACACACACACACACACACACACACAGACCCAAACACACTCCCTCTCTCAACCACTCAATTTCTCTACTATCAAATTCTATCACGCTTACACATACTCTTACTCATACTCTCACTCTCTTGCCCCACCCCAACCATACTCTCGCTCTCTACCGTGCTCCCAATATTCCTTGCTCACTCTCTCTCTCTCCCGCACAGCCTCTCTCTCTCTCTCTCTTTTCCTCTCTCCCTCTCTCTCCCTCTCTCTTGCTCGCATAAACATACTTCACACACACACACACACACACACACACACACACACACACACACACACACACACACACACACACACACACACAAACACACACACACACACACACACACACATATGTAGGAACGATGATCAGGGCTGAGAGAGAAGAGAAAGAGAAAATCAATGAAAGTATTGAGTGAAAAGATAGGTCTTCAGACTAGACTTGAAAGAAGGAAGACATTGCTTATGGCGAATATGATAGGGAAGGGAGTTCCAGGTCATGGCAGCAGAGTGGGAGAAAGCTCCTCTGACCATGCAGTTTCCGGTTGAAACGGGGAACACAGAAAGTTCTTGTGTCGGTAGAGGATCGGAGAGTTCTGGATGGTACATACACTTGAAGAAGTTCAGACAGATAAGAGGGAGCGGAGCAAGTAAGAATTTTGTAACAGAGACAGCAACATTTGTATTTGATTCTTTGTTCAACTGGAAGCCAATGCAACTTTTTCAGAAGAGGAGAACATGACTGGGATCTAGGGGCTTTACAAACAAGCCTAGCTGCTGAATTCTGAACACGTTGGAGAACCAATTCAAACCAATATCAACCATTTCAAACCAATATCAACCAGTTCAAACCAATATAAACCCAAAAATTCAAACCAAATATCAACCAATTCAAACTAATATCAACCAATTCAAACTATATCAACAATTCAAACCAATATCAACCAATTCAAACCAATATCAACCAGTTCAAACCAATATCAACCAATTAAAAATATATAAACCAATTCAAACCACATCAATCCAACCCAAACCCATCAATCCTCAAACCAGTTCAAAACAATTCAAACCCATTCAAACCAATACAGGTCAATTCAAACCAGTCCAGTCCAGTCTGTTCCAGTTCAATCCAGTTTATTCCAATCCAATCCAATCTAATCCCATCCAGTCTTTTCTAATCAAATCCAGTCTATTCTTGTCCAATCAGTATGTTCTAACCTAATCCAATCTATTCCAATCCAGTCCAGTCTATTCCAATCCAATCTTATCCAATCCTATCCAGTACATTCCTATCCGATTCAATCTATTCCAGCCGATCCAAGCCTGCTCCAAGCCAGTCTGTTCCATTCCATCTAATCTATTTCAATTCAATCAGCATATTCCAGTCCCTTTTGGAGTTTGGATTTTGTTCAGGGAGGGATTCATCGCACTCGCACAATTCCGCATGCGCTTCACTCAAACCTGCCAACAATTACTAAACAGATCCCTTAAAAAAAAACAATGCGCTGGCAAGGTCTTGAACTGAGGTGTGGAAGGGGTGGGGAAAAAGTGGGGGAGACCTACGAAACACTAAGCTGGCACCACCAGAATGATGGAAACACCAAGCTGTCACCACCAGAATGATGGAAACACAGCTGGCACCACTAGAATGATGGAAACACTAAGCTGTCACCACCAGAATGATGGAAACACTAAGCTGTCACCACCAGAATGATGGAAACACTAAGCTGTCACCACCAGAATGATGGAAACACTAAGCTGACACCACCAGAATGATGGAAACACTAAGCTGTCACCACCAGAATGATGGAAACACTAAGATGTCACCACCAGAATGATGGAAACACTAAGCTGACACCACCAGAATGATGGAAACACTAAGCTGACACCACCAGAATGATGGAAACACTAAGCTGTCACCACCAGAATGATGGAAACACTAAGCTGACACCACCAGAATGATGGAAACACTAAGCTGTCACCACCAGAATGATGGAAACACCAAGCTGTCACCACCAGAATGATGGAAACACTAAGCTGACACCACCAGAATGATGGAAACACCAAGCTGTCACCACCAGAATGATGGAAACACCAAGCTGTCACCACCAGAATGATGGAAACACTAAGCTGTCACCACCAGAATGATGGAAACCCCAAGCTGTCACCACCAGAATGATGGAAACACTAAGCTGACACCACCAGAATGATGGAAACACTAAGCTGACATCACCAGAATGATGGAAACACCAAGCTGTCACCACCAGAATGATGGAAACACCAAGCTGTCACCACCAGAATGATGGAAACACTAAGCTGTCACCACCAGAATGATGGAAACACTAAGCTGTCACCACCAGAATGATGGAAACACTAAGCTGTCACCACCAGAATGATGGAAACACTAAGCTGTCACCACCAAAATAATGGAAACACTAAGCTGTCACCACCAGAATGATGGAAACACCAAGCTGTCACCACCAGAATGATGAAACACTAAGCAGACACCCCAGAATGATGGTAACAGTAAGCTGACACCACCAGAATGATGGAAACACTAAGCAGACACCACCAGAATGATGGTAACAGTAAGCTGACACCACCAGAATGATGGAAACACTAAGCTGACACCACCAGAATGATGGAAACACTAAGCTGACACCACCAGAATGATGGAAACACTAAGCTGTCACCACCAGAATGATGGAAACACCAAGCTGTCACCACCAGAATGATGGAAACACTAAGCTGACACCACCAGAATGATGGAAACACTAAGCTGACACCACCAGAATGATGGAAACACTAAGCTGACACCACCAGAATGATGGTAACAGTAAGCTGACACCACCAGAATGATGGAAACACTAAGCTGACACCACCAGAATGATGGAAACACTAAGCTGACACCACCAGAATGATGGTAAC
>CM060315.1:9351701-9359201 GCA_030674185.1 Monoplex corrugatus | reverse complement strand
GTCCACGCCTCGCATCCGTACAACAGTATTGGTTCTATATAACATTCAAGGACTCTCTTAGTTCTTAGTGTACACGCACAAAACACGTCTTTTCTGAGTTCATTGAAGCCCAAAGTAAATTTATTACTTAAGATCGTGTATTCAGTCGTGTCCAGGTGTTTGTGGGGTCTTCCTCTCTTGCATCTTACTTTTGGTGTCCAGTGAAGGGTAATAGATAGACACAGTTTGTGAACGAAAGTGGAACTGGGCTGGTCACGTCATTAGGAGATCTGACAACAGATGGACCACCAGAGTGACGCACTGGATCTGTCGAAGCCAAAAAAGGAACAGAGGTCGCCAGAGAACCAGATGGCGAGACGATCTAGAAAAGTTCGACAAACAATGGACCAGAACAGCAGTTAACCGGCAACAGTGGCGTGCGATGAGGAAGGCTTATGTCCAACAACGGACCGAAACAAGCTGAAGTGAAGTGAAGTGAAATGAAGTGAAGGGCAGTGAAGTGAAGGGCAGTGAAGTGAAGGGCAGTCCGGGTGATGTTATCCTGCTGTCTTCAGATGATGTGCCTAATCGATCTTCATCGTCTTTTCATGATGGTAGTGCCCCTTGTCTTTTGGTTGGACAAGTACTTGGTTGGACATGGTGCTGAGCCAGAAGATTATGTTGGTCCATTTCGGTGAAGTTTAGTGCGGTTTTTGCGCTGGCTCAAGGTTTCTGCTGGGCAGTTGTCACTGCTGTATCTGATCATTCAGGCTGGTTGGCTCTTCCCGTAGAGCCGTGGGTTCAAATCTCATGTCTTGACTTTAATCCTGCCTCGTAACCAAAAGACGTTGGCTTGATAGTGGACTGTCCCTCTTGATGTTCCAATCATCCTGGTGGTATCAGTGTTCCATCATTGATCCTGTTCCTCTCCTTTTTTCAAGTCCTTGCAAGAAGTGCGTACGGTTTTTGCGCTGGCTCAAGGTTTCTGCTGGGCAGTTGCTGGCAGATTTAGATGGAGCACATATGGAATTGTCCGAGTGTGATGATGAATCCCTTGTTGACCAAACTCCAAACTCAGTGAAGCAAAATATAATGGTGACAGTGGCATCACTGTATGTGTGAGACAAAGTTTGCAGAGATCTACATTTCTACAGTTCCAGTATCAGTTTCTCAAGATGACATCTCAGTGCTCGACAGACATGCCTTATGCTCTGACAGCAGTGATGCCATGTGAAGGAGAATATCCAAAGTGATCAGCTGACGGAATAACTGCCTTATGCACTAACACCTCTGATGCCATGTGATGAAGAAGATCCAAAAAGACCATGGCATAAGCTTTAAGCCTCAAGTAAGCCCTATGTGTTGGAAAGGCCTTGAGGTCATAACTAGTGTATGGGTTTTGTGTCTGTCTTTTTATTAGTCTGTTGTTTAAACAGCCATCTTGTGTGGTGTGTTACAGGACTTAACCAGCTTTCCCGGAAAAGCCAGCCTATTGATGTGTTACAAGACTTACCCAGCTGTCCCGGAACAGCCATCTTGTTTGATGTGTTACAGGACTTACCCAGCTTTCCCGGAAAAGCCAGCCTATTGATGTGTTACAAGATTTACCCAGCTGTCCCGGAACAGCCATCTTGTTTGATGTGTTACAGGACTTACCCAGCTTTCCCGAAAAAGTCAATCTGTTGATGTGTTACAGTACTCACAAGCTTTCCTGAAAAAGCCAATCTGTTGATGTGTTACAGGACTTACCCAGCTTTCCTGAAACAGCCAGCCTGTTGATGTGTTACAGGACTTACCCAGCTTTCCTGAAACAGCCAGTGTGTTGATGTGTTACAGGACTTACCAGCTTTCCCGAAACAACCAGCTGTTGATGTGTTACAGGACTTACCCAGATTCCTGAAACAGCCAGTGTGTTGATGTATTACAGGACTTACCCAGCTTTCCCGAAAAGCCAGCCTGTTGATGTGTTACAGGACTTACCCAGCTTTCCGAAATAGCCAGCCTGTTGATGTGTTACAGGACTTACCCAGCTTTCCTGAAACAACCAGCCTGTTGATGTGTTACAAGACTTACCCAGCTTTCCCGGAAAAGCCATCTTGTTTGATGTGTTACAGGACTTACCCAGCTTTCCCGAAAAAGCCAGCCTATTGATGTGTTACAGGACTTACCCAGCTTTCCCGAAAAAGCCAGCCCGCTTCACGAGAAAGTGATAAGATAACGTCGCACTCATCCTCACAGGTCAATGTCAACCCGCGCTCAGTGTGTTCGGACACCTACTTTTTTGCTGTGGAAAAGTCGTTGTCTGTTCATGCTGAAAAACAAAACAAAGAATAACTGAAAATACACGAGTTGAAAAGAAGAAGAGGAAGAAGAAGAAGAAGAAGAGGAGGAAGAAGAATCACAATAATAATGACCACTTGCACAGCATCTCGTCTCACAAAACCCTAAGCGCGTCACAAAAGCATGAAAGACACAGGCAGACACACGAAACGAAACATGACGTCAGCAACCACAGCTGTGAGGAAAGCGTGAACTGTGATAATTTAAGAAGATGAAGATTGTCTTCTCGGTTGTCATTCTTCATCAACCATAATAATTAAGAAGATGAAAAAAATCTACCTGCTTATCATTCTTCACGAACTATCATAATTAAGAAGATGAAATAATCAACCTACTTATCATATTGATGAACTATAACAATTAAGAAAATGAAATAATCTGCTAGTTAGCATTCTTCATGAACTATAATGAAGAAGGTGAAATTATCCACCCGGTTATAATTCTTCATAAACTATAATAGTTAAGAAGATGAAATAATCTACCCGGTTATCATTCTTCATGAACTATAAAAATGAGGAAGATGAAATAATCTACCCGGTTATCATTCTTCATAAACTATAAGAATGACGAAGGTTTTGTTTTATCACTCCGTCCTTTCGTGAGAGAGGGAACTTGAAGTTTTCAGTGTAGGCTGCGTGTGTTTCTAGGAAATCGCATCAGTCGATACGCACGCCATTGTGCTGACCAGTCACTGTCTCACAGTGAAAGGCGTCGTCGTGGTTGTCGTCCTTGGAGATTGCTCTTAACTACGCGGAGAGCGGAACGTTCAGTTTATAGTTTGTGCGTGTGAAGCCAATACATCGCTGCATCGGTTTATATGGTCGCCTTTTTTTGTTGTTGTGGCAAATCACTCGTTGAGAATGAAAACAGTGGTCATGGTTATCATTCCGTCTGTCAGTCTGTACTCTACAGAAAGAGAAACGTGACGTTGTCAGTGTGTGTGTGTGTTTGTGTGTTTACTGACGAACTATTATCTAAAATGGACACAGTTGGAAGTGGCATGCAGAGAGACAAAAAGAAATGAACGAAAAACCAGAAACACAATGAAGTGACGTTGTCAGTGTACGTGTATGTGTGTTTTCTGACGAACTATTATCTAAAATGGACACGCTGGGGGTCGTCATGCACAGAGATTTAAAAAGAAATGAACGAAGACCCAGAAAAATAATGAAGACACGTGGAGATACGCCGTTAAGCTACGAGCCACAAAAATAAATAAAAAATAGATAAATAAACGAAGAACCGAATAAAATCCTTAAACTAAAAGTGGTGTGATGACACTTGGTCTTGTTGCCTTGCTGACCACTGGGAATTGACAATGTTCAGGTGAGAGGCACCAGTGTTGTTTTAGCAACTAACAGTTTGTCTGAATACTTCGTTCTTCATGTAGACGACGATGGTCTTCTGCCTCCTTCTGCTCTGATGGAAGTGTGATACACACATTGTGATACTTACAGCGTGATACGTAATCTGTGATAATCTGTTTTTCCTATTACTGTTATAAAAAAATCGTCCTTATATACTGTGTTCTCTAACCTCATTTGGACTCACACGCATTACACATAATCAGACTTTTTAGCGCAGCACAGAGAACTCAAGCTATGAGGCGAACTGACCACACACCACTATGTCGTTGCACAGTCTGCATTTTCCGTGTGTAAAGTCTCCTTCATAAATTGCTGTACCAAAAGCCAATTTCTTTGTGCAATATTTAGAGAAACCATTTACAGAGACCCACACTTCGGCACACCACCGACAGAGCTGGCGGAATCGTGTGAGTTATAATGTGACGCCTCAATGGCTCTTCACAGAGTTTAAGGAGAAGAAGAAGATGGAAAGATTAATGGCAACAGCGTAAGACTGTTTACCGTGTGATATATTAAGTGTGTTCCTTACGTGAAGATAATAGTTCAGGTAGTTGAAGAACAGGTGATGTAACTGACCAGTGGTTACTGAAATTGTGGGAGTCGCAGACATTACCAACATACAAGACGTTTAACGCTAAGAGCACTGTGTTCTCTACTGCCGTCCAGGAACAGTTCAACTGAGCATCTTTCATCACCCCCATCGTCTTCAATAGCTGTGCCGTTCACTGAACTGTGAAACTATGACATGAACGGTAATTATCTTTCTGAACGGTAATAATCTTTCTGAACGGTAATAATCTTTCTGAACGGTAATAATCTTTCTGAAGAGTAACAATCTTTCTGAACGGTAACAATCTTTCTGAACGATAATAATCTTTCTGAACGGTAACAATCTTTCTGAACGGTAAGTCTTTCTGAACGGTAATTACCTTTCTGAACAGTGATAAACTTTCTGAACGGTAATAATCTTTCTGAACGGTAACAATCTTTCTGAATGGTAACAATCTTTCTGAACGGTAATTACCTTTCTGAACAGTGATAAACTTTCTGAACGGTAACAATCTTTTTTAAACTATATCAATCTTTCAGAACATAACGATCTTTCTGAACAATAACAACCTTTCTGAACGGTAATTATCTTTCTGAACGGTAATTATCTTTCTGAACACAAATTATCTTTCTGAACAATAACAATCTTTCTTAACAATAACAATCTTTCTGAACGGTGTTTATCTTTCTGAACAATAACAATCTTTCTGAACAATAACAACCTTTCTGAACAATAACAATCTTTTTGGACGGTAACGTGCTTTCTGAACCGTAACAGTCTTTCTGAACAATAACAATTTTCTGAATGTTAGTCATTTTTCTGAATAATAACATTTTTTTTCTAAACAATAACAGTCTTTCTGAACAATAACAAAGTTTCTGAATAGTAGTAATTTTTTCTGAACTACCATTTCAATAGTTGGGATACTTTTTGGACAAATCTTGGAATTTTTACAGACCCCTTTTAAAACATCTTCAACACCATACGGTTAGCTGTTGTAACAATCAGAAATAAAATCGTTTGATCCCAAACTTGTATAAAAGTGAAATATTAAATTTGGTGAACACATCTTGCCATAAGAATCAGTATCAAGTTCTGACTGTTGCGAGAATAGAGAGTTCTGCGATTGACTTCAGGCTGATGCTTCATCGTCTTTAAGAGTACACAGCTGGAGCTTCGCTGATATTTTATCGTCTTTGGAGGTCTGTGGTCGGACTTTGGCTGATCTGTTATCATCTTAGCAGGTCAACAATTGTATTGAGCTAATAATTCATCATCTGTCTTCAGCTGCTTAATCTCCAGCGTAAGATACACCATTAGCGTTCAGAGGACGTGACCTTGTTGTGGGAACAGTAACGGGTCGTTGGCCTTTGGTAACAATACAGTAACATCTTGTAACGTCGAAGTAACACAGAGGACGTGACCGTGTTGTGGGAACAGTAACGGGTCGTTGGCCTTTGGTAACAATACAGTAACATCTTGTAACGTCGAAGTAACACAGAGGACGTGACCGTGTTGTGGGAACAGTAACGGGTCGTTGGCCTTTGGTAACAATACAGTAACATCTTGTAACGTCGAAGTAACACAGAGGACGTGACCGTGTTGTGGGAACAGTAACGGGTCGTTGGCCTTTGGTAACAATACAGTAACATCTTGTAACGTCGAAGTAACACAGAGGACGTGACCGTGTTGTGAGAACAGTAACGGGTCGTTGGTCTTTGGTAACAATACAGTAACATCTTGTAACATCGAAGTAACACGTTTGTCACACTAAAAGTAACATCTTATAACACTAAAGCAACATTTTGCGACATTAAGGCAGCATCTTGTGACATCAAAGTAACATCTTGTAATATCAAAGTAACATCTTGTAACATTGAAGCAACTTGTAACATCAAAGTAACATCTTGAATGTTAAAGGAACAGCTTGTAACACTAAAATAACATAACTCTAAAGTAACATCTTGTGAATACTAAAGCACATCTCGTAACATCAAAGTAACATCATATAACACTAAAGCAAACGTCTTGTAACATTTGAAATAACAGCTCGTAACATTGAAGTTAACATCTCGTAACGCTGACGGTAACGTAACATCTTGTAACGTTAAAGTAACATTTTATAACAGTTACCACATGATCACAGCAACCAAAACCAGTGGTCTGCCATGTTCAGGAATCATTATTCCACCGGTCAGCGGCTGTCTGTCTGCTAACATTAGATGACATTTGTTTGCACATTAAAAGGTCAGCATGTGTTCTGAAACCTTACGGTCTGGAGACTCGACAGTGGGGCGCATCAATTGACCATTTCCTTTCTGACAACTCAGCGGTTTTAGTGTGACCACAAGACAACAGTAGCAAAAACAAACAAGAAACAAACAAACAAGACAAAACCAAAACTCAGGGAAAGAGCTGAACAGCAGAAGGTCCTCACAGGAGAAACCCCCAGGTCAAGCAAGTGTTTCGGCCCTTAACTCTTTACACTCTAAAGGCCACTGGGCCGTGTCCACTTCATGACTTCTGGATGTCCTTTACTGCCCTGAACGACTCGTGTTTATTGTCGTCTGCTTCAGTGCTTGTTTAAGGGTCACTCAGTTCTGTACAGGTAGATTCACTATTGTGTGTTCGTTGACAGAACCGTGGACTCAAGAGCTGATGTCTCAAGTTCAACCCCCAGCCGTCAATATGAAACACTGGCATTTCGCTGCAGATCTTAAAGTTTCCATCATTCTGGTGGTGTTGGCTTAGTGTTTCATGCGTCCCTCTTTCCCTCCCTCCCCCCTTCCCCATTTCAAGACCTTGTCAGAGCACAGAAATTTGCGAAGCCTCAGGGAGCCTGCCAGACAGTTGTCGAATAAAAAAAGAACACCTTTGATAAGCAACAGCCAAATTCAAAAAAGAACATCTTTGATAAGTAACAGTCAAATACAAAAAAGAACACCTTTGATAAGTAACAGTCAAATACAAAAAAGAACACCTTTGATAAGTAACAGTCAAATACAAAAAAGAACATCTTTGATAAGTAACAGTCAAATACAAAAAAGAACATCTTTGATAAGCAGCCAATCAAAAAAGAACATCTTTGATAAGTAACAAATACAAAAAGAACATCTTTGATAAGCAGCCAATCAAAAAAGAAGATCTTTGATAAGTAACAAATACAAAAAAGAACATCTTTGATAAGTAACAAATACAAAAAAGAACATATTTGATAAGTAACAAATACAAAAAAGAACATCTTTGATAAGTAACAAATACAAA
>CM060315.1:9339201-9341701 GCA_030674185.1 Monoplex corrugatus | reverse complement strand
GTGGAGAGACAGACACAGAGAGAGACAGACAGACACAGAGAGAGAGAGAGACTGGTATAAACTAATATTTTCTCCCTCACCCCCGCCCTTTTTTTTTTCTTCCTCTTTAAGAGAGACGTGATTTTGTTAGAGCTAGGCTTTAAATGGATGTCTTTCAAAGTTCTCAAACCGTAACATTCTGCACAAAAACGCTGCATGTCCCAGTCGCCAGCAAGTTCCAGCTTAATAACGCCCAGCATTCAACTATTTGATCAACTTGTGTTGCCGTAGAGAAATCAGATCCACCCAAGAATTGTAATCATGTTGAAATGTGCACGGTTTGAAAAGACCAATCCTCTATCATTCATGTAGCCAGCAGTTCACACGCACTCCGCCCGTTCACGACAACGAGAGAGGTGTAGTGTGTGTGTACTTACATGATCCAAACACCTTGCTCTAGGCACACGTATTCAAGTACACACGTACTAGAGTATCCCAGGGTCAAATCGGGTCAGTTCGATCTTACTGCCTCCAGGAAAAAATACATAAAGTTCTAAGGAGAGAATTCAAAAAACATATCTATAGTTTGGAGTTTGTTCAAGAGGGATGCACAGCACTTGGGCAATTCCATTAAGCTCCACACAAATGTATCCGGAATTTTCTGGCAGATTCCTTTAACCTGCGCAAGATCCTGAAGTTGAACCCTGGATGATAAATCCGGACTGTTGAAATCCAGATGTTGAATCCCGGATGTTGAATCCTGGCTATTTAAATATAAACGTTGAATCCTGGTTGTTGAAATCCAAATGCTGAATCCTGGATATTTAAATCCGAGTGTTGAATCCTGGAGGATGGATCCTGGATGTCTAAACCAAATGTTGAATCCTGGATGTTGAATCCTAGATGTCGAACCCTAGATCCTGAATCCCAGATTTTGAATCCTAGATGTTGAATCCCAGAGGTTGAATCCCATATTTTGAATCCCAGAGGTTGAAACCTAGATGTTGAATCATGGATGTTGACTCAGGGATGAATCCCAGATGTTGAATACTGGATGTTGAATCCTGAATGATCAATCCTGGATGCTGATCCTGAATGATCAATCCTACATGTTGAATTCTATATGATCAATCCTGGATGTTGAATCCTGAATGATCAATCCTGGATGTTGAATCCCGAATGATCAATCCTGGATGTTGAATCCTAAATGATCGATCCTGGACGTTGAATCCTAAATGATCAATCCTGGACGTTGAATCCTATATGATCAATCCTGGACGTTGAATCCTATATGATCAATCCTGGATGTTGAATCCTAAATGATCAATCCTGGACGTTGAATCCTAAATGATCAATCCTGGATGTTGAATCCTAAATGATCAATCCTGGACGTTGAATCCTAAATGATCAATCCTGGACGTTGAATCCTAAATGATCAATCCTGGACGTTGAATCCTAAATGATCAATCCTGGACGTTGAATCCTATATGATCAATCCTGGACGTTGAATCCTAAATGATCAATCCTGGACGTTGAATCCTAAATGATCAATCCTGGATGTTGAATCCTAAATGATCAATCCTGGACGTTGAATCCTAAATGATCAATCCTGGATGTTGAATCCTAAATGATCAATCCTGGATGTTGAATCCTAAATGATCAATCCTGGATGTTGAATCCTAAATGATCAATCCTGGATGTTGAATCCTAAATGATCAATCATGGATGTTGAATCCTAAATGATCAATCCTGGACGTTGAATCCTAAATGATCAATCCTGGACGTTGAATCCTAAATGATCAATCCTGGACGTTGAATCCTATATGATCAATCCTGGATGTTGAATCCTAAATGATCAATCCTGGACGTTGAATCCTAAATGATCAATCCTGGACGTTGAATCCTAAATGATCGATCCTGGATGTTGAATCCTAAATGATCAATCCTGGATGTTGAATCCTAAATGATCAATCCTGGATGTTGAATCCTAAATGATCGATTCTGGATGTTGAATCCTAAATGATCAATCCTGGATGTTGAATCCTAAATGATCGATCCTGGATGTTGAATCCTAAATGATCGATTCTGGATGTTGAATCCCAGAACGTGAATCTTGGATATTAAATCCTAGATAATGAATCAGGTAAGACACGAAGATTTGATCAACCGCTTGGAAAAGTTCAATATTGATGGAAAGATCCAAGAACAAATGGAATACGTATTGGGAACAAACAGCAGCAATAAGAGTAGAAAATTGTGTAACCCCTTTTCAACTGAGCAATAGAGGAGTTAGACAAGGATGTTTCTGTCACCAGATTTATTTTCACTTTATAGCAAAACCATCATGAGAAATCTAGAAGAATGCCCTGGGACAAAAATAGGAGACAAAAATAATAAAGAATCATCGTTATGCAGATGACACCGTTCTAATTGCTAGAAACGAAAAAGATGTACAAAATCTTGTGAACGTAATAAAAATAGAAAGCAGACATAAAGGGCTGGAACTAAATAATAGGAAGAC
>CM060315.1:9331701-9336701 GCA_030674185.1 Monoplex corrugatus | reverse complement strand
CTGCAAAAACTTACCCCTTTGACTCCCGCAACCTATCCACCAACTGCAAAAACTTAACGCTTTAACTCCCTCACCCTATCCACCAGCTTTCTACAGGAAGTTGATGGATAGGGTGATGGAGTCAAAGGGTTAAGTTTTTTGCTTTGCTAACATTATTGACAATGCAGGATGCTGGTGGAAGGGGTGAGAAAGTCAAAGGGTTAAAAAAAAGTACGAGTGACAGCACGTGAGATGAGAAACAGTTGATTAAAAGGGAAAATGTACTGTTCTCATCTTAGGACTTGAACATAATTCACACAAATACAAAAACGAACAAAGCATAAACAAAGAGTTCAGAGGACAAATGACAAAAGTTAACAGTCACACTGTGTAAGTTTGGAAGTCATAACGCCATGTTCAAAATCGCAGGTACCAAACTGTCGCTATGATGTAGTGCTTAGTGTTAATGGACTACCGTCTGGAAGGTTGTGGGTTCGAATCCCCATCTGTTTTCAAAAAAATCATTGTGGGGTTTTTCGGCCCGAACCGGCTTCTACACAGAACTGAGCGTGATATGGGCTCATTGGGAAGACTGGGACCAACAATTGAGTTTCATCGACTTTCCAGATGCGTCATTGAAGGTGTTGCTCATATCCCCAAACCGGCACTGCAGGTGTCGGTATCTCTCGGGCCTGGTTGGCGCCAGGATGTAGTATGAAGGCAAGCGTAGAGTACAGCCCTGTCACGCAGTCTCAATCCGGAATGGAACGCCATAGCATCATGGTTATCATCTTCATCGTCATCATTGTTATGATACTGCGAAAATTTGTGCCAGACTCTTTGGCCATTCATGTGACGTATGAAATGGGACAAAGAAAAAACATTACGGGGATCTGCTTAACCCTTTGACTCCCGCATCCTATCCTCCAACTGCAAAAACTTAACCCTTTGATTCCCTCACCCTGTCCACCAGCTTCCTGTAGGAAGCTGGTGGATAGAATTAGGGAGTCAAAGGGTTACATTTTTGCTTTGCTAGCATTGTTGATATTGCAGAATGCTGGTAGACAGGGTTCGGGAATCAAAGAGTTAAAACCGACATTTTGTGTGTGTTTGTGGAGATCAAAGTTGGAGTTGTTTCCCACAAAGTGGGAAAGTACAGGGAATCTTGCTATTTATCTTTGATGTACTTCGAAGATGATAAAATTATATGGACAGAGGTAGTGCATGCATTATTGATCTCTCTCTCTCTCTCTCTCTCTCTCTCTCTCTCTCTCTCTCTCTCTCTCTCAATTTCTGTCTGTCTGTCTGTCTGTCTGCCTGTCTGTCTCTGTCACTGTCTCTGTCTCTGTCTCTCTCTCTCTCAATTTTTGTCTGTCTGTCTGTCTCTGTCTCTGTCTCTGTCTCTCTCTCTCTCTCTCTCTCTCTCTCGGTTTTTGTGTGTGTTTTTTTTCGTTTGATATCGCTGTTTATGACGGTATCTTCTTGTTCCTTAGTTTTCCCTATTCTCTGGTAGACTGCTTCGGGGGTTTGCCTTGGTAATGGTGTCTTCTCCTTGTACATTGGTCTTCCCTCTTCTCTGGTAGACTTGCTTTGGGGGTTTGACTTGGTTAAGGTCATATGTTGTCATTGTGAAGATAGAGTTAATGGCTACCTGGTTGAACCTGGCTCTCAGTTACAAAAAGGCTACTTACTGCGTAGAGCTGTAGAGTTGTTCTGACATCAGTTGCTTGTTGTCTTTTCCTTGGGTTCTCCTCTCTTATTTCTTGTCTTCGTGGTTTGTTCCAGGAATCTCTAGATGCATCATTTAAAGACTATCGGTAGAAAGAAACTCTAGGGAGAGCTAGACAACAGAAGGTCTTCAGAGAAGTAACCCCCTTTAGACAAGTGTTTCGGCCCTGAATTCCTTACACTCTCGGGGGGCCGGGCCACATCCAGGTCATGACTCCTGGATGCCCTTCTGCTGTTGTCTATTTTTTTTTTTCCCACGCCGGGGATCGAACCTGGGCGATTCTGCGCTTCAGAACTGCGGTACGCGGTTTTACCAATGTGCTAACGGGGCACACATCATCTGTAGGGAATTTAATCCTTATGAAGTTCACTTTTTTCGTTCCTCCTTGCCCAGATCCAGCTTGAGCTCCTTTCTGCTGCCTCTGCCATCGCTTTAAGGGCTCTAGTCCTCTTCTTCCCAGAAATGGCGAGTTGTTTCATGAGATCATAAGCGGAGGTGCCCACAAACCCTCTTGCCCCGACCTCTATGGCGAAGATTTTGACCCGCAGACCTGCTTTCTTCAGGGTGCTGGCAAGACCGGCGTATTTTTCGGTCTTGTAGATATGTGCTTCTTCCATTCTGCTTTCGTATGGCACAGTGAGTTCTATCAGAATCACTTGTTTCGAGGAGTCAGAGTGGAGAGCGATGTCTGGTCTCATGCCTGTCTTGCTGATGACATCTGGGTAATTTCTCCACTCTGGGAGGTCTGCTGTACACTCCCAGTCGACTGCTCCATCCAGAAGACCCTTTGGCAATGTGCTGGTTGTCATAGCCCTTTCGGGCCAGACCTGTTTCCCTCCTGCTTTGTAGAACGTTGTCATAGCAATTGGTGCGTTTGGGGTCATGGTTTTTTCGCTAACCACATCTGTGATCACTTTCAGAACTTGGTTGTGCCTCCATGTATACCTTCCTTGGGCTAGCGCTACTTTGCAAGAGCTTAGGACATGTTCCACTGTTTGTTTCTTCTGACAGAGCGGACATGCTGGGTCGTCTGCTTTCCCCCATTTCACTAAGTTTGCATTCGAGGGGAGCAGGTCATATACAGATCTGAGGAGGAAGCTTATCCTTAGAGGAGCCATGTGCCACATATCGTTCCAGCTGAGACTTCTTTGGAGTGCACTGTCCCATGTTGTCCATTGCCCCTGTTGACCTTGCTGGACTGCCTTCTGCACTCTTTTGACATCTTCTTCTTCCTTCAACTCCTGTATGATCATGTCTCTTTTTTCCTTCCCTTTGGCTTTGGACCACCACTGCATTTTTGTTGCTCCCAGTCCCTGTCTGTTGGTTTGCGTGTGTCCAATTATTTCTTTGATGCTGAGGTTTCTCTTGGCATTGTTTACAGCCTCTTGGACTTTCCACTTTCTGCCAGTTCTCAGCTTTGGATGAACTGCTCTCACGATATTGTCCTCCGATTCCTCCAGCATGCTCAACAGTCTTGCTTTTCCAACTTTGTATTCCTCCACTATGGATTTGAGAGGTAGCTTCAGCATTGCTTGACGACAGTAGAATGCAACATCAGTGAGACCAGGTGGGACACCGAGCCATTTTCTTGTGTATTTGTTGATTTTGGCTTCCATTGCTTCGACTGTGCTGGTGCAAATGTCATAGATTAGCAGTGGCCACAGCAGCTTTGGTATCAGCATGAACTGTAGACACCAGACTTTGTATTTGCCTGGCAGTCCGCAGTTATCTATTTTCTTCAGGCCTTCTTCTGCTGTTTGCTTGGTTTCACATCCCCTTTGTGTGTCTTTCAGGGAGTCATCATACCATCTTCCGAGACTTTTTACTGGCTCTTCTGTGACAGTGGGGATGGCTTGGTTGGCTACCATGAATTTGACTGAATCTGCCACTTTTCCTTTTCGCAGTGAGAGACTTCGGGATTTCTTAGGTTTGAACCTCATTCTTGAAGAGGCCACCAGCTCATCCAGCTGCTTTAAGATTTGGTGTGTCTCTTCCTCATCCGTGGACAAGACTGTTGTGTCATCCATGAAAGCTTTCAGAGGAGGCATCTGGTATCCATCTCCCAGATTCACTGGACCTGAACTCTTCATTGCAGCTTTCAAGATGACTTCCATTGCCAACACGAACAGTATGGGAGAGATTGCACAGCCCATTGCAATGCCCACCTCTAGGTCTATCCAGTCCGTGGTGTATTCTTTGGTAGAGAACCGCATTGAGAACCCTTGGAAATACTTCCTCAGCATTGTTCGGATGTTTTCTGGGATGTGATACATTTCAAGAGCCAGCTGGATCATATCGTGTGGAACTGATCCATATGCATTCGCCAGATCAAGCCAAACTACGTCAATGTCTTTCTTCTCTGTTCTTGCTTTTTGGATGGCATCCCAAATCAACGTGGCATGTTCCAAGCATCCAGGCATTCCTGGTATGCCTCCCTTTTGGACTGACATATCCAGATACTTGTTTTCAGTCAGGTATTTTGTCAATCTTGCTGCCATAACAGAGAAGAAGATTTTCCCCTCGACGTTCAGAAGTGATATTGGCCTGAACTGATTGATGCTGCTGGAGTTCTGCTCCTTCGGAATGTACACTCCTTCAGCTCTCATCCATTGGTCGCTGATCTTCTGGTTCCTCCATGCTGATCGAATCATCTTGTGGAGCCACTCGAGCACTTTTGGGGATTTCTTGTAGAGCAGGTATGGTATTCCGTTTGGTCCAGGTGCTGACTTGGCTCTGGCTTTCTTTACTACGTTCTTCACTTCATCCAGTGTTGGTGGTTTGTTATTGAATTTTCCTTCTGGCGCTGCAGGCCAAACCAGATTTTGGATTTCAAGTGGTGCCTCGCGCTGAGAATCGGAATATGTTTCCCTGAGATGCTGCTCTAGGGTTTCCTTGCCCACTGTGAGAGTCCCTGATTTGGGTTGTTCAAACAGCTTTCTTGCAAAGTCAAAGGGATCTTTGAAGAAACAATCTTGAGTCTTCTTCTTTTTGCTCTTTCTTCGCCTTGCTGATTCCACTTTGCTGAGAGCATTGTGTTTGGCCTTCAGATCTTTCCAGAGTTCCAGGAGCCCTTGCTTCTCGAATTCTGAGGCAGTTTTCATTCGCTTTTTAAGCTTCCTTTTCTCCCTCCGGATGCTCTCCATCTGTTGCTGTCTTCTGGATTTCTGGGGAGGCGTTTTTGTCTTTGGCTGCTTCACTCCATAAGTGTCCCTGCAGATAGAGTATATGATGTCTCCGTATGTGTCAAGTTTGTGTTCCAGCGTACTGTTCCCTATTAGCGCATTCAGCTTAA
>CM060315.1:9294201-9326701 GCA_030674185.1 Monoplex corrugatus | reverse complement strand
TATGTAATTGTTCGAATGCGATGAATCCATCTTGAACAAACTCCAAATTCTGATTGTACTCGAGACCTTGACTTTCTTCCCAATTCTGTTGGAGCTCAGATAATCATACATACCTGAATATGACGTACATGTACGTCATGGGACAGTTTTCTACACACCAAAATATGACGTACACGTACATACGTTGTGGGACAGATTTTTACACACCGGAATATGACGTACATGTACGTAATGGGGAAGTTTTCTACACACCGGAAAATGACGTACATGTACGTAATGGGGAAGTTTTCTACACACCGGAATATGACGTACATGTACGTAATGGGGAAGTTTTCTACACACCGGAATATGACGTATATGTACGTCATGGGACAGTTTTCTACACACCAAAATATGACGTACATGTACGTCATGTGACAGTTTTCTACACACCAAAATATGACGTACATGTACGTCATGGGACAGTTTTCTACACACCAAAATATGACGTACATGTACGTCAGGGGACAGTTTTCTACACACTAAAATATGACGTACATGTACGTAATGGGGAAGTTTTTTACACACCGGAAAATGACGTACATGTACGTAATGGGGAAGTTTTCTACACACCGGAAAATGACGTACATGTACGTAATGGGGAAGTTTTCTACACACCGGAATATGACGTACGTGTACGTAATGGGGAAGTTTTCTACACACCAAAATATGACGTACATGTACGTCATGGGGAAGTTTTCTACACACCGGAAAATGACGTATATGTACGTAATGGGGAAGTTTTCTACACACCGAAATATGACGTACATGTACGTCATGGGGAAGTTTTCTACACACCGGAAAATGACGTACATGTACGTAATGGGGAAGTTTTCTACACACCGGAATAAGACGTATATGTACGTCATAGGGCAATACTCATCATGCCAATATGTGACGTACATTTACCACCACCACCACCAACAACAACAACAATAAGAACAATGCAACAATAATAGCGGTGGTAGTATATAACAATAATAGCAGTGGTAGTAATGATTTTGAAATTAGATAACAAAAATTAGCAATTTCATAAAACAGCAACAAAAGCAACAAGTATAGAAATGATATAGCAATGATAGAGTGGACAGCAAAGAAAACAAACGAGATAGTCTATATGGAGGCAGACACAAGAAGATCATTGATAAGGAAGATTAGGAAAAGACAGGCACCATTTTTAGGCCATTTTATGAGGAAATGGGAATTAGAGCACCTGGTCACAACAGTAAAGCTGAAGGGAAAGACAGCACCAGGTAGACCCAGGGAGAAAATATTGGACGGACTTGCAGGATGGCTGAGGACAGAGAGGGTGGAAGATGTGCTTGTGGCAACAAGGGATAGATATATATGGAGGGCCATGATCGCCAACGCCATGTAGCAGGGCACTTGATGATGATGATGATGATGATGATGATGATGATGATGATGATGATGATGATGATGATGATGATGAGCAGTGGTAGCTTCTTCTTCTTCTTTCATCTGCCGCTGGTGCCCTTCGGCGTCGCGGGGAGACACAGACGTCTGTCTGCAGCAAGGCGGGAGGCTTGATAGAGTGACAGGTCATGGGCTCGCAGGGTGTCAGCCACGGAGTCGCTCCATCGTCTCCGTGGTCTACCTCTGGCTTTCCAGCCAGTGTATCTGGTGGTGTATGCCCGTAGGGCCGGTTGGTCGGGCGGCATTCTGGTGAGGTGACCAAACCACCTGATCCTTTGTTGTTCGACATGGTGGAGAATTGGTGTTAGTCCGACCATGTTTCTGATCACCTCATTCTTGATCTTGTCGCGTCTGGTCTTGTTGACAGCTTTTCTCAGGCAGCGCATTTCACATGTGACCAATTTTCTCTCTAAGGCTTTTGTTAGGGCCCATGTTTGACACTGGTATGTGAGTGTTGGAACGAAGATGGCGTTGATGAGTTTTGCCTTGGTGCTCATTGGGATGCTGGGATGCTGGGATGTTTCAGAAGGGGGGCGAGTTGGTAACTGACTGCGTTCGCTTTCTGGCATCTTGTTTCTATCTCTCTGTCCAATTTTCCATCTTCAGTGAAGAGGCTGCCAAGGTATTTAAATTCTTTGGTCTGTTTCAGCTGGGTGCCGTTGATGTTGATGTCCAGCTTTCCTGGATTTCTGCTGACAGACATAACTTCTGTTTTGTTGATACTGATCTTCATATCATACTTCTCGCAGCTTGTGTTGAGTTGGTCTGTGTGTTCTTGAAGAGCTGCTTTGTTCTGATTCATCAAGGACTGGTCGTCAGCAAATAATAGTTCGTTCAGGGCCTCCAGATCTGGATTGGCTTCCTTTGTAATCTGGTCCATGTAGATCACGAAGAGAAGGGGAGAGAGTACGCAGCCTTGCCTGACCCCTGATGTAACCGGGAACCAGTCCGATGTTCCACTGGCTGTTCGGACTGCGCTCCTACTGTTGGCATAGATTGCTCTGATATTATCAAGCAACTGCCCCTTCACGTCGTACTGCTCCAGGATCTTCCAGAGCTTGTCTCTGTTGACTCGGTCAAAAGCTTTTTCTTGATCAACGAATACTGTATGCAGGTCTTGGTTGTATTCGATGGCTCTTTCACACAGCTGTCGGAGTGCGAAAATGGCATCTGTGCACCCTCTTCCTTTCCGAAAGCCAAACTGGGCATTGCTCAGTAGGTGTTCTGCTTTGGCTCTTGTGCGCTGTTCCAGAATCTTTGCATACATTTTCCCTACATGGCTGAGAAGTGAAATGCCTCTGTATGTGCTGCAGTCTTTCTTGCTGCCCTTCTTCTTCCAAATTGGCACCACTATTGCATTTTGCCAGTCCATTGGTACTTTCCTCTCTTCCCATGCTTTCTGGAAGATGATGGTGAGCCACTTAACTCCCGTTTCTCCGCATGCAAGGATGGCTTCAGTTGTTATGCCATCATTGCCTGCTGCTTTGCCCTTTGGGCTGGTCTTAATTGCTTTTCGTGTTTCTGCTTCAAGGATTTGGGGCTCTAACTGGTCTTTATAGCGTGGTGAGAACTGGGAGCTGGAAGCCTGGACTCCAGATGGGTTTAAAAGGTCTTTAAAATAGTCTTCCCATCTTTTCAGAATTTCCTCTTCTTTGTGTAGTGCCTCTCCATTTGCATCATTCACTACTGTTGTTGGGTTGAATGGCTCATCTCTTACTCTCATCGTCTTCACACTTTTGAAAAATTCTCTTGGGGAGTTCTTGCAAATTTCACTTAACTTCTCTCCATAGGTCGCCCAAGATTTTTCTTTGGAGGCTTTCACAACACGTTTACTATGTCTTCTTGCGATTCTGTACTTGACGTAGTCCTCTTCTATCTTGGTCTTGACCCAAGCTTTATATAGCTGCTTCTTTTTCTTGATGGCTTCCTTCACCTCTTGGTTCCACCAGGCTGTAGCTTTCCTGTTTTTACCTCTACATTTCTTTGTCCCGCAAACTTCCCTTAAGGTGTTCAAGAGAGCTGGCTTGAAGGTGTCCCAGGCTTGTTCCATGATGAGGGGGGTTGTATCAATGGGGTCAAGTTTCACCTTGATAGCACTTTCAATCTGTTCTTGCACTTCTTTCTCTTCCAGTTTGAGGAGGTTGATCTTTTCAGGCTGGTTCTTCCTAGCAGTTGTTATTTTCTCCTTCTGAGTACTGGAGGCCAGAATGACAGGCCTGTGGTCAGTGTCAAGGTTGGCATTGGGGATGGCTTTTGAGTCTTTGATGGCGTAACGTGTTCTAGATCTTGCAAGTATGAAGTCGATTTGAGACGAGTGGTAGCAACAAGTATAAAAATCATAGAACAGTGAAGATAGCAATATCATAAACATGGACAGGTTGACCCTTTGACTTCCACACACTATCCACAACTGCAAAAACTTAACCCTTTGACTCCTTCACTCAGTATGTTGAAAACTGTCCCATGACGGACATGTGTGTCGTTCTAGTATAGACAGACAGACAGACAGACAGAGAGACAGAGAGAGAGAGACAGAAAGAGAGAGAGAGAAAGAGGGAGAAAGAGGGAGAGATAGAGAGAGACAGACAGAGACAGAGAGAGACAGAGAGGGAGAGAGAGGGAGAGAAGGGGACACAGAGAGATATATAAAGACAGAGAGACAGAGAGAGGTAGATAGAGACAGACACAGAGAGACAGAGAGGGAGAGAGAGGGAGAGAGAGAGATAATGGGAGAGAGAGAGGGAGAGAGATGATAGGAGAGAGAGAGAGGGGGAGAGAGAGGTTTAGAGGTTTACTTAGGCATATCCATATGTCAACCAGGCTGGCAAGTTTTCAATAGAAGCGTACCACACAGTGAAGGGAGTGGAGCGATAACAACGCCCAGTAACCAGCTCACATTTTCTACAGACAAGTGGTGTTACCAGATTAAAGCACACTATCACCACGACTTCTTGGAAACGGTGCCTAATATATGTATCTAGGTCAAGTAGGTCAAGGTCATACACGTTGACAAGCAACTGCAGCCAGAGGTAGGAACGTGGGGAAAGCGGGGGGGGGGGGGGGGGAGCAGAGATTTTTTTCTTCTGGTTTACAGTTTTGAATGTAAAGATGGTTGTTCGGTGGTGATGGTGGTGGTTTCTTTATATTTCAGAAAAAAAAAGGAGGGAGTTGAGAGGGGAGTTGTTTTTTTGTTTGTTTGTTTGTTTGTTTCGTTTCGTTTTGTTTTGTTGTTCTGGATGGTTGATTTTCTTAGAGTTAGGCTGCAACCATATTAACGCCCGACACGGACGGTCAGACCAGACCGTCTTCGGGCACAAAAGAATGCGCACCGGCTCTTTAGTAACGGAAGGTAACAAAAAACGGGTTGGGCTACCATACTGACGCCCGACGTCCTGTGTCGTCCCCGGTCAGACCGTCTCCGATAAAACATGTTCTATCGAAGACGGTCCGTCGGGCGAGATGGGAGGTAATTCTAATGATTTTATCTCTGCATAGTTGTGTCCCCTTTCCCGCCTCGATGACACTACACAGATTTCTTGGAATTCTCTACACAGCAGTTCTTGGAATTGGAAAACTCAACCAGATCGCCTCGAGGAAGAAGAAAAGAAGATGGATGACGAAAAACTCATTCTTTTAGTTCAACAGCGATCAGCTATTTTTGACAAACGGGACAAGTTACATCACAACCGAGATTATATACTGAAACAGTGGGAAACTATTGCACAAGAAATGCAGTCTGACGGTTAGTATTTTACTTTCTTTGTTTTCATTTGTGCCAATAATAATAATAAACGAAAATAAAATCATAATAATTGTAATGGTGTTGGTGGTGGTGGGGGTGGTTGTTGTGTTGATGGATAATAACGATGATGACGACATTACATACGTGCATACTATGACTATGATATGATGATGATGATGATGATGATGATAATGATGCTGATTTTGATGATGATAGTGATGCTGCTGCTGCTGCTGCTGATGATAATACTACTACTAATAATAATAATAACAGTGATATCAATGTAATAATCTTTATTGTCTACTATTTCAAAGAATAACATTTGCAAAGATACTTCCATACTTCAATACACCATACATAGAATCTACAGTATTCTACAGGGACATTTTACATCAGTTACAAAACGTGACCTTAGAACAACAATGTTCTAACTGAAATTTTGGGGAAAAGTAATGTCTTGCTAATGCACTCACTCTATTATATATCATGTAAAAACATTTTACCTCGTGATCTAACTCATTGTTTTCCCAAATTGCAGATAGCACATTATGATCCATGGTCACGAAAAAATAAACAGTATGCTATCTCAATAATCAGTTATATCGTCATCAGCTCTGTTGTAATAAGTATGAGTGTTGGTAATAAATTGGCTCACTTACAGGTAATTAGCCACAGTGTTTATCCATACTGACAGAAATTTAAAGCAGAACATTGTTTTGCCATTGCAAGCTACCCGAGGATGTCATAAAATACTCCATAAAGGAATTCCTGACAGCTATTCCGTCACCTGCTGGTCTTCCGGTAGGTCGCGCTGTAGTGTCCATGGAGGGTGTGTCATCATTGAGAATGTCCGCTTCTTTCATCCGCTCAGGCTCTCGATTTAGAATAAAATTGTGCAAAATACATGCAGCCTTGACAATGTTTGTTGCAAACTCTTCTTGGACTTCCATCGGCTTTCGCAAAATTCTCCACATATTTGCCATCACACCGAATGCACATTCAATTTGTTTCCGTGCTCGGGATAATCTGTAATTGAATATGCGCTTTTCGTCTGTAAGATCCCTCCGTGGGAATGGTCTCATTAAATTTTTCATGAGGGGGAACGCCTCGTCGCCTACGAACACAAATGGGAGTTCTATTTCAGTATTGGGGATCTTTGTTGGCATAGGGAGATTCAATCTGTTTGTTTGTAAGAGTGTGTAAAAGGTAGAGGCTTGAAATATCCCTCCATCGCTGGCGCTCCCGTATGCACCCACATCAATTATAATAAACTTTGATTTGGAATCAGCCACAGCCATCAGCACTATCGAATGGTGTCCCTTGTAGTTAAAGTACTGAGATCCCGAGTGAAAGGGGGCTTTCAGTTGGCAATGCTTGCCGTCGATGGCCCCAATGCATAGTGGAAATTGCCACCGATCAGCAAATCCATCAGCTGCTTGTTTCCATAATTCTTCACATGGAACAGGCATTTCCTGTTCCTGCAGTTTCCTCCATATAATATCTATCGTTTCCTTTACAATAATCCGAACAGTCTCGAATCCCATTCGAAAACGAAAGGCTAAAGATCGGAAGGAATCACCAGTTGCCAGGAATCTGAAAATAAAAAAAAACATGCATTACTAAACATGAACGGAAAACGATTTCTGAGTTAACGTCTGCAAAATTTGCATTTATTTCAGTGAATACGTGCAAGAACAGATGGGGCCACCTCCGGGACTACTTCCTGAAAAAGCTCAGAGAAATGAAAACCTTCAAGTCGGGCCAGGCACCTTCAAACAAAAAGAAATGGCATCTGTATGACGCAATGTCATTTCTAGTGACTTTCTACGATCCAAGGGAAACCTCTGGAAATCTTCCCGAGACTGCTGCCGTCATCGATGACTCCTCACAATCACAGCCCTCACAACCACAAACTCCATCTCCATCTCCATCAACAAGGTCCGAATCTCCAACCCCACCACCAGCGCTGCCCTCAAAAGAAATCCAAAGAGGAAACCTGTAAACACTTCGTCATCAGAGGTGGACGAGGAACTTCTGAAAACTCTTCGTGAACCAGAAGATGAAGATGAACTATGGGCACGCAGCTTGTTGCCATCGATACACCGGCTGGGTCACCTAGAAAAAATGGAGTTCCGCACAGAGGTGCAAAGCCTTCTCATTAAATATTTAAGGAGAGGTGAAAATGCCAGGCCAATAACATTTACAAGCCCAGGACCAGGACCCTGTGAAGAAGTCTCCAGTGACTATTACACCACCTACGCGAGCTATCAGAGTCACTGGCCACAAGAAATGAACCAATGAATACATTGTATCAAAGTGACTGCCACATAAATCATTCCTTTTAATTTACTTTTTGCTAGTGACCATTGAGCTTATTCCATTGCTCGTTTAGAATAATTCTGTTTCGTTCATTTCATTAGCTGACAATCATTATTACTTTAGTTTTGAACAATCGCTGAATTTTGAATAATAATTTCATTTTTCATTTTTGAGAATTAAAGTTGAAAAAAATTGCACTGTTAATATTTTGTCTTTCAAGGAAAATCATTCCATGTCAAAATGTTCAAAAACAGTTCATCTGTTCAGAGTGAGTTTGTGTAGCTGTGACATTATCACTAAATGTGTGGTTTGTAAAATTGTTGAATGATGGTGGTGCTGGTGGTGGTGCTGGTGGTGATGATGGTGGTGGTGGTTCTAGTAGGGGGTGATTCTGGTGGTGGTATTAGTAGTACGATGGTGATCATAGTGGTGGTGGTGATGATGATGATGATGATTATGATGATGATGATGATGATGATGATGGCAATAGTCACATGTTAGCTCACCTTAAGGTAACAGTAAGACGCTCAGCTGGTGAAATAGGCCGTTTGAAATTCGATGTTTCCTTCGTCAAGTCAGCTCTGCATATCTCTAGCAGTTCATTGAAACTGCTGTGTTTCATGCGATAGTATTGTTGGAATTTTTCACTATCTTCCAACAACTGCGGAATCAAATGATGAAATTCACCTAGTGTATCACGCTTTCTTTGGATGGGATGCACTGAAAATCTTCTTGTCTTGGTTTTCCTTTGCCTTTGTCTGCGTCTCAAAAGCAACAACAACAACAATTTTCTTCTTCTACCACACGCCATATTTGCAAGACGGCGGTGTCTGACCGCCAAACTCCGGTGTTAATATGGTCGGCCGCACCCGACGGAAAACGGCGGGTCTGGTCTGACCGTCCGTGTCGGGCGTTAATATGGTTGCAGCCTTATGGTTTATGGTGATGTGTTTTGTGGTTTTTTGTATGTTTGTTTGTTTGTTTGTGCTTTTTGTTTGCTCTTTTTTGTTTTTTTTTGTTTTTTTCTATTTGTTTGATTTTTGTTGGGGGTTTTTTTTTTTGGGGGGGGGGTTTGGGGGGGGGTTGTTTGTTTGTTTGTTTTTTGTCTGGTTTGATTAAGGGTGGGTTTCTTCCTTTCTTTCTTTCTTTGATGCTGTGACATTTTATGGACAATAGCGCTGCGTCTTCGTGTCATAGGGTCAGATATAAGGGGAGTAACTCATCTTATAACGGTGACGTATGGAAATAAACCGATGTGAAGTGCTATAGACACACTCATCCAGAATGTACGTCAGAAATGTACGTTAATTCAACTTGATACATGCACACATCAGTCCATGACGTACAAACTGTCAAGATGAATGTGACTGTATTCTCTGTGTGACTCTCTGTCTCTCTGTCTGTCTCTGTCTCTCTCTCTCTGTCTCTGTCTTTCTGTCTCTCTGTCGCTGTCTCTGTGTTTCTGTCTCTGACTCCGTCTTTCTGCTTCTGTCTCTTTCTCTCTGTCTCTGTTGCTGTCTCTGTCTGTTTCTTTGTCTCTCTCTTTGTCTCTGTCTATTTGTCTCTCTCTCTGTCTCTGTCTCTCTCTCTATCCCTCTCTCTCTTTCTGTCTGTCTCTCTCTCTCTGTGTCTCTCCCTCTCTCTGTCTCTCTCTCTCTATCCTCTCTCTCTCTCCTCTCTCTCTCTCTCTGTCTGTCTTTCTCTCTGTCTCTCTCTGTCTCTCTGTCTCATTGTCTCTGTCTCACAGTCTCTTGTCTTTTTTTAACTCTGTCTCTCTATCTCTCTCTGTCCCTCTGTCCCTGTCTATCTCTGTCTGTCTGTCTGTCTCTGTCTCTCTCTCTCTCACTCTCTGTCTCTCTCTCTGTCTCTGTCTCTATCTCTCACTCTCTGTCTCTCTCCTCTCTCTGTCTCTGTCTCTCTCTCTCTCTCTCTCTCTCTCTCACTCTCTGTCTCTCTCTCTGTCTCTGTCTCTGTCTCTCTCTCTATCTCTCTCTGTCCTGTCTATCTCTGTCAATCTGTCTGTCTCTGTCTCTGTCTCTGTCTCACTCTCTCTCTCGCACCTCTGTCTCTGTCTCTGTCTGTCTGTCTCTCTCTCTCTCTCCTCTCTCTCTCTCTCTCTCTCTCTCTCTTGCCGCTGTTTCTCTGTCTCTGTCCTCTCTCTATCTCAATCTCTCTGTCTCTCTGTCTCTGTCTCTGTCTCTCTCTCTCTCTCTTTCGCTCTCTCTCTCTCTATCTATCTATCTATCTATCTCTATCTAACTATCTATCTATCTCTCTATTATCTATCTGTCTTTCTAACTATCTATCTCTATCTCTCACTATTCGCTCTCTTCACTCCAATCCTCTCTCATCTCTCTATTTCTGTCTGTGCCTCTCTCTCTATCTCTCCCCTCACATTACACATACACACACGTACACAGTACACACCACGTACTCACACACACACACACGTACACACACACACAAACACACACATACACACAAACACTCACATACACACAAACACACACACACATACAACACACACATACACACACACACCACACACACACACACACGTACACACACACACACAAACACTCCACATACAAACACACACAACACACACCGTCACACACACATACATTGTGTGTGTGTGTGTGTGTGTGTGTGTGTGTGTGTGTGTGTGTGTGTGTGTGTGTGTGTCTGGTTTTATCAATGGGCGGATAATGAAACCGTGTTTTTGAATGAGATATTTATCAATATTTAGCTTCCTGTAGATGGCAGAGGTGGGACAGTCATTCAAACAACTGATAATAATAATAATAATTAATAATAATTACAATATTTATATAGCGCAAAATCTCGATAAAAATCAAATCTAAGCGCTGAACATACACTTACGCACGCGCGCACACACACGCACACACACACTTACACATGGCTATAAATGGGGAAAAAGAATAAAAGCAATGGAAAATTATAGAGAGCATATTATATACAAATATATATTACAATGTGATTCCCCTCCGAGTGGAGACAGGCTACAGAGGGGGGATGAGTGAGGTCAGGATTTTATGCAGAGGAGAAAAGGTGAGTTTTGAGAGCGGACTTGAAGGAGACAAAAGTAGGTTGCTGACGGACAGAGAGAGGAAGTTTGTTCCAGGAAAGTGGACCAGAAACAGAGAAGGCTCGTGGACCATAGGTATTGAGCTTAGTGCGTGGAAAGCGAAAAGTCAGAGGATCGGAGGCAGAGCGGAGGGTACGTGAGGGAACATAGATCTCAAGTAGGCTTGACAGGTAATCGGTTTGACTCGCTCAGCGTCTGTGGCCTTGAGATAAGAGTGTCTTTCTAGGGATATTACTATTATCATTGTTATTATTATTAATCATTTCTTTTCTCACAATGAATTTATCATGTGAAACTCGGGCTGCTGTCCCATTTTAGACGTGTCGCCGCAGTGCAGCGCCACCCAATGTTTTCACCAAGACTTCAGAAACGTAAGAAGGCTAATCTGCCTTCAATGGGAGGGACCTGGGAAATCAACGTGTCTCTCCCATGTTTTATACTGAAACTGGATATTGACAGGCAGCTGTGATTTACAATAACAAGATTTGGGTTTGCTGTCTCCGAAATGGATGTGGACAGTTTTCGATACAAATCTGTACGCAGCAATCGCCGTGGTGTAGTGGTTAGCGCAACGGACCACAAACTGGAAGGTTGTGGGTTCGAATCCCCATCAGTCACTTAAAAATCATTTTGGGACTTTTCGACTCTAACCAATATGTATACTTAATTTTCTTTTCCTTTTTTTTTCCCAGTTGAAGTATTGTGTATGTTTGAAACACGTGGCTCTCTGCAGTCGGCTGGGCTTTCAACAAAAATAGCAAATAACAGGTAAACAGTCTGACTTCAATGGTCAAGAAAGAATCGAGTGGCGCTGCACTGTGGCGACGTGCTCTCAAAGGGCAGAGCACCATGGTTTCACATTGTAAATCCACTGTGACAAAAGAATATTAGATCAATATGAATATGACTATTAACATGAATATGAATATGAATATGAAGGTCCTGGGTTCAGTCCGCCAAGACACCTCCGCTTGGTAGGCTAAAGATGGAGATTTTGTTATCCTTCAGATCAACATGTGTGCAAACCTGCCAGTACCTAACCTGGCTGTCCGTGACTGGAAGGTTGTGGGTTCGAATCCCCATCAGTCCCATCCAAAATCATTGTGGGATTTTTCGGCTCTAACTGGCTCCTGCCCAGAGTTGGGCCTGCTGTGGGCTCATTGGGAAGACTGGGACCACAGAGTCGAGTCTCATCCATTTCGCAGATGCGTTATAGAGGGTGTTGCTCAAATCTTCTGACCAACACTGCAGGTATCTGTATCTCTCAGGCCTGATAATGAGCGTAGAATACAGCACTGTCACGCAGTCTCAATCCTAGATGGAACTCCATAGCATCATGACTATCATCCCCTCATCGTCATCATCATCATCGCATTGTAAAAACTGCCATTTTTCTTATCGTTTTCTGGCTTGCTGGTTCATCCACCGTATGTGTTCGATAAAGTCTTATTACTTTCTCTTAGGATTGATAATTAAGTACATGAATTAAATGCAATTTTGGGTCTAGGGAAATGAGATATGCGGAAGCAATTTTTATTATCCTAGGCCTGTTTTTATATATGCTTTAGTGTCCTTACTTATATTTAAATTTGTATTTAGGTGTGTTTTTTAAACCTCCTGTCTGATAACTTGGACGAAGTGGTCAAAGCCAGGGTAATCTTAGATTATGTGCGGGAATGCACTGATATGTGTACTTAATTGTCTTTTCCTTTTTTTTCCCCTGTTGAAGTATTGTGTATGTTTTGAAACGGTTCAATCCCTGATATGGCTCTGTGCAGTCGGCTGGGCTTTATACAAAAATAGCAAATAACAGGTAAACTCTGACTTGCAGTTGGTCAAAAAAGAATTGGGTGGCGCTGCACTGTGGCGACTTGATCTCAAAGGGGAAAGCATCCAGAGTTTCACATTGTAAATCCATTGTGACAAAAGAAAGGAATATGAATTTGAATGTGAATATGAATATGAAATTGAATTTGAATAGGAATATGAATATGAAGCTTCTGGGTTCAGTCCGCCAAGACACTCCGCCAGGCGCAAAATTTCGGCCAACTGGCCTTTGTCAAGCGTGAATGTAAGATCACAAACAAAACTAAATACAAAATTAGGAGAAAAAGACTGAAACTTCCCTGCTGCTTTGTCCAGTGGGAGAAGAGGACTAAATGAAATCGCAATGTGTTTGTGAGTAATTACTCTGGTTCCTGTTTGCTTGAACGCGGGCAGTCGCACTTGTTTTGGATTTAGATTTGCAAGGTATAAAATGAACAGGTTGATAAATTCAAATATCTGGGAACGATCATTTCATCAGTCGGCAGATGCACTTCAGAAATAGCCGGCAAAGTCGGCCAAGCCAAAACAGCATTCAAGAAGATGACAAGCATTCTTACCAACAAATGTTTATCAATTAACATCAGGAAGAGAGTTCTTGAATGTTATATAGAACCAATACTGTTGTACGGATGCGAGGCGTGGACAGTCAACAAACAAAGCCAGAACAAGATTGAGGCAGCCGAGATGTGGTTTCTAAGAAGAAAGTTGAGGGTTCCATGGACAGCAAAAAAAAACAAACGAGACAGTCTTGATGGAGGTAGAGACAAGTAGATCACTCATAAGGAAGATTAGGAAAAGACAGGCAACATTTAAAGGCCATTTTATGAGGAAAGGGGATTTGGAGCACCTGGTCACAACGGGAAAGCTGGAGGGAAAGAGAGCACCGGGTAGACCCAGGGAGAAAATGCTGGACGGACTTGCAGAGTGGCTGGGGACGAGGAGGGTGGAGGAAATGCTGGAGACAACGAGAGATAGAGGCAGATGGAAGTCCATGATCGCCAACGCCATGCGGCAGGGCACCTGATGATGATGATGAAAGTGAACATCATTTTTACCTGTAGTCTTTTATCTTAACCGGATTGTCGTTTTTGACGTGGGTTTAGCCCTGATATGGCTTTAGTAGTCAGCTGGGCTATGAGCGATATGAACCTGAACACTGGGGCTGCGCAGAGGGGACTGTACTCTAGCTTACGTTCATAATGTATCTCGGCGTCATCCAGAGTTGTATGTAATGCACAGTGACTCCAAGTTCGTTTGAAGAACAACGGTATACAAGAACAATTTGCAACAGTTTCACATTGAGCCTGTGCAAAGGGACTGCACTCTACGCTTACTTTAATACTGTATCCGGCGTCATCCAGACCCCCAGAGATCAAACACTAGACGGTGTTTCTAGTTTGTCGGTCGGACCAGGCAGAAGAGAGAGAAGGCATAGGATTAGGGGGAGGAGGGCATAAGGGGGGGGAAAACTGGGATTTATAGTGACAAGACGTATTGTGATGCCGCTGTGGGATATTCGTTCTGTATTCACTGACATAGTTATACGACGCGTCTAAATATATCGTCTGTCTGTGTGGCTTGTCTTTGCCGTCTGCATAACTCGTAAGGTTGGTTTGGTTGCTTGGATGCTTGCTTGCTTGCTTGCTTGCTTGCCTGCCTGCTTGCTTGTTTTGTTTCTTTGTTTTGTTTTATTTTGTTTTTGTAGAACTTTTTTTTTTTTAAATGTACTGACTGTATTTCTCTGTGTGTGTGTGTGTTTGTCTGTGCATGTGTTTGTGTCTGTGTCTCTGGGAGTTTGCGTGTGTGTGTGTGTGTGTGTGTCTCTGTGTGTATGTGTGTGTGTTTGCGCGCGTGTGTGTGTGTGTGTGTGTGTGTTTGTGTGTGTGTACGTGTGTTTGTGTATGTGTGTCTGTGTCTCTGTGTGTTTGCGTGTGGTGGTCTTTGATTTAATGTCTATTCACTAAAGTGATTTTAGACAATGTGTTTGCGTGTGTGTGTGTGTTGTGTGTGTGTGTGTGTGTGTGTGTGTGTGTGTGTTGTGTGTGTGTGTGTGTGTGTGTGTGTTTTGGTTTTGTGTGTATCTATGTTAGTACGTTTGTGTTCGTGCGTGTATATATGTGTGCATGCTGTGTGTCTGTCTGTCTAGCTGTATGTCTGTATTTATGTATGTATCTATGTGGGTGCAGGCGTGCGTGCGTGTGTGTATTGTGTGTGCTTGTGTGTGTGTGTGTATGTATGTATGTGTGAGTGTGTGTGTGTTGTGTGTGTGTGTGTGTGTGTGTGTGTTTTCTTTAATGTGCTCTGAACTGGTCTTTTACTGTCTCTTTTGTTGTTGTTGTTGTTCTTGCTGCTGCTGCTGCTGCTGATGTTGCACATACGTGCACGCGCACACACACAAACACTCGTACACACCGTACACACGCACACTTACCCGCACACAAACACAATATCACAAACACACACATATACAAACATACATACACATACACACACACACACACACACACACACACACACACACACACACACACACACACACACACACACACACACACACACACACACACACACACACACATCTGTGTTGTAAAGACTTTTCCGGTGTGAGAAACACTAGAAAAGGGGAATAGGGAGTTGGTGCGTGTGTGCCTGCGCGAGAGCATGTGTGTGTGCGGTGTGTGTGTGGTTTATGTGTGTGTGTGATTTATGTGTGTGTGTGTGTGTGTGTGTGTGTGTGTTAGTGTGCGTGCGTGTGTGTATAGGTGTGTGTGAGCGTGTGTGTGGGGGGGGGGATATATGGTTGTGTGTTGGTATGTATGTACGTGTGAGCACCTGTATGTCTGTTAATTGCATAGGATGAAAGAGGGTTAATGTTTTGACCATATGTAGGATCTGTTCTGTCCGGCTTTGCCATCCCTCCCATGGCGATGCCGGGGGCTCTTTCAGTATAAAATAGTATCCCCACCTTCTGAAAATTCTGTGCTAGAAATTTCCTCTTTTCTGTCACTTTCTTTGTTTCTACCTTCCTCCTTTGCTTTCTGTTATCTCTTCCTGCCATTTTCTGCCTTGCTGGTCCATTCTCTTCCTATCATTTTCTGCCTTGCTGGTCCATTCTCTCTTTCTATCATTTACTACCTTGCTTGTCCATTCTCTCTTCCTGTCGTTTTGTACCTTGCTGGTCCATTCTCTCTTCCTGTCGTTTTGTACCTTGCTGGTCCATTCTCTCTTCCTGTCGTTTTGTACCTTGCTGGTCCATTCTCTCTTCCTGTCATTTTCTGCCTTGCTTGTCCATTCTCTCTTCCTGTCATTTTCTGCCTTGCTGGTCCATTCTCTCTTCCTGTCATTTTCTGCCTTGCTGGTCCATTCTCTCTTTCTATCATTTACTACCTTGCTTGTCCATTCTCTCTTCCTGTCGTTTTGTACCTTGCTGGTCCATTCTCTCTTCCTGTCGTTTTGTACCTTGCTGGTCCATTCTCTCTTCCTGTCGTTTTGTACCTTGCTGGTCCATTCTCTCTTCCTGTCTTTTCTGCCTTGCTGGTCCATTCTCTCTTCCTGTCATTTTCTGCCTTGCTGGTCCATTCTCTCTTCCTGTCATTTCTGCCTTGCTGTCCATTCTCTCTTTCTTTCTGTACCTTGCTGTCCATTCTCTCTTCCTGTCGTTTTGTACCTTGCTGGTCCATTCTCTTCCTGTCGTTTTGTACCTTGCTGTGTCCATTCTCTCTCCTGTCGTTTTTACCTTGCTGTCCATTCTCTCTTCCTGTCGTTTTCTACCTTGCTGGTCCATTCTCTCTTCCTGTCGTTTTCTCTACCTTGCTGGTCCATTCTCTCTTCCTGTCATTTTCTGCCTTGCTTGTCCATTCTCTCTTCCTGTCGTTTTGTACCTTGCTGGTCCATTCTCTTCTTCCTGTCTTTTTGTACCTCTTGCTGGTCCCATCTCCTCTCTCTCCTGTCGTTTTGTACCTTGCTGGTCCATTCTCTCTTCCTGTCTTTTCTCCTTGCTTGTCCATTCTCCTCTTTCCTGTCCATTTTCTCCTTTGCTGTGTCCATTCTCTCTTCCTGTCATTTTCTCCTTGCTGGTCCATTCTCTCTCTTCCTGTCTTTTCTAGCCTTGCTTGTCCATTCTCTCTTCCTGTCGTTTTGTACCTTGCTGGTCCATTCTCTCTTCCTGTCATTTCTGCCTTGCTGGTCCATTTCTCTCTTCCTGTTTTTTCTGTCCCTTGCTTGTCCATTCTCTCTTCCTGTCGTTTTGTACCTTGCTGGTCCATTCTCTCTCTTCCTGTCATTTTCTGCCTTGCTTGTCCATTCTCTCTTCCTGTCGTTTTTCTCTTGCTGGTCCATTCTCTCTTCCTGTCGTTTTCTACCTTGCTGGTCCATTCTCTCTTCCTGTCGTTTTCTACCTTGCTGGTCCATTCTCTCTTCCTGTCGTTTTCTACCTTGCTGGTCCATTCTCTCTTCCTGTCGTTTTCTACCTTGCTGGTCCATTCTCTCTTCCTGTCATTTTCTGCCTTGCTTGTCCATTCTCTCTTCCTGTCGTTTTTACCTTGCTGGTCCATTCTCTCTTCCTGTCGTTTTTACCTTGCTGGTCCATTCTCTCTTCCTGTCGTTTTCTACCTTGCTGGTCCATTCTCTCTTCCTGTCGTTTTTACCTTGCTGGTCCATTCTCTCTTCCTGTCGTTTTCTACCTTGCTGGTCCATTCTCTCTTCCTGTCGTTTTTCTCCTTGCCTGGTCCATTCTCTCTTCCTGTCGTTTTGTACCTTGCTGGTCCATTCTCTCTTCCTGTCGTTTTCTACCTTGCTGGTCCATTCTCTCTTCCTGTCGTTTTCTACCTTGCTGGTCCATTCTCTCTTCCTGTCGTTTTCTACCTTGCTGGTCCATTCTCTCTTCCTGTCGTTTTCTACCTTGCTGGTCCATTCTCTCTTCCTGTCGTTTTCTCCTTGCTGTCATTCTCTCTTCCTGTCGTTTTCTACCTTGCTGGTCCATTCTCTCTTCCTGTCGTTTTCTACCTTGCTGGTCCATTCTCTCTTCCTGTCGTTTTGTACCTTGCTGGTCCATTCTCTCTTCCTGTCGTTTTCTACCTTGCTGGTCCATCTCTCTCATTTCCTGTCGTTTTCCTACCTTCTGGTCCATTCTTTCTCTCTTCCTGTCGTTTTCTACCTTGCTGGTCCATTCTCTCTTCCTGTCGTTTTCTGTCTTGCTGGTCCATTTTCTTCCTACGCATTTTCTTCTGTCTTGCCTTGTGGTCCATTCTCTCTTCCTGTCGTTCTTCTGCCTTGCTGGTCCATTCTCTCTTCCTGTCGTTTTTGCCTTGCTGGTCCATTCTCTCTTCCTGTCGTTTTTACCTTGCTGGTCCATTCTCTCTTCCTGTCGTTTTCTACCTTGCTGGTCCATTCTCTCTTCCTGTCGTTTTCTACCTTGCTGGTCCATTCTCTCTTCCTGTCGTTTTCTACCTTGCTTGTCCATTCTCTCTTCCTGTCGTTTTCTACCTTGCTGGTCCATTCTCTCTTCCTGTCATTTTCTGCCTTGCTTGTCCATTTCTCTTCCTGTCTTTTCTGCCTTGCTGTCCATTCTCTCTTCCTGTCGTTTTTACCTTGCTGGTCCATTCTCTCTTCCTGTCGTTTTCTCCTTGCTGGTACCATTCTCTCTTCCTGTCGTTTTCTCCTTGCTGGTCCATTTCTCTTCCTCTTTTCTAGTCTTGCTGGTCCATTCTCTCTTCCTTCTTTTCTACCTTGCTGTCCATTCTCTCTCCTGTCGTTTTCTCCTTGCTGGTCCATTCTCTCTTCCTGTCGTTTTGTACCTTGCTGGTCCATTCTCTCTCCTGTCGTTTTCTACCTTGCTGGTCCATTCTCTCTTCCTGTCGTTTTCTACCTTGCTGGTCCATTCTCTCTTCCTGTCGTTTTGTACCTTGCTGTCCATTCTCTCCTCCTGTCGTTTTCTACCTTGCTGGTCCATTCTCTCTTCCTGTCGTTTTTACTCCTGCTGGTCCATTCTCTCTTCCTGTCATTTTCTGCCTTGCTGTCCATTCTCTCTTCCTGTCGTTTTGTACCTTGCTGGTCCATTCTCTCTTCCTGTCGTTTTCTACCTTGCTGGTCCATTCTCTCTTCCTGTCGTTTTCTACCTTGCTGGTCCATTCTCTCCTCCTGTCGTTTTCTACCTTGCTGGTCCATTCTCTCTTCCTGTCGTTTTGTACCTTGCTTGTCCATTCCTCTCCTCCTGTCGTTTTCTACCTTGCTGGTCCATTCTCTCTTCCTGTCGTTTTCTACCTTGCTGGTCCATTCTCTCTTCCTGTCGTTTTGTACCTTGCTGGTCCATTCTCTCTTCCTGTCGTTTTCGTCCTTGCTGGTCCATTTTCTCTTCCTATCCGTTTTCTCCTTGCTGGTCCATTCTCTCTTCCTGTCGTTTTCTATCCTTGCTGGTCCATTCTCTCTTCCTGTCGTTTTGTACCTTGCTGGTCCATTCTCTCTTCCTGTCGTTTTCTACCTTGCTGGTCCATTCTCTCTTCCTGTCGTTTTCTACCTTGCTGGTCCATTCTCTCTTCCTGTCGTTTTCTACCTTGCTGGTCCATTCTCTCTTCCTGTCGTTTTCTACCTTGCTGGTCCATTCTCTCTTCCTGTCGTTTTCTGTCTTGCTGGTCCATTTTCTCTTCCTACCATTTTCTGTCTTGCTGGTCCATTCTCTCTTCCTGTCGTTTTCTGCCTTGCTGGTCCATTCTCTCTTCCTGTCGTTTTGTACCTTGCTGGTCCATTATCTCTTCCTACCATTTTCTGTCTTGCTGGTCCATTTTCTCTTCCTACCATTTTCTGTCTTGCTGGTCCATTCTCTCTTCCTACCATTTTCTGTCTTGCTGGTCCATTCTCTCTTCCTATCATTTTCTACCTTGCTGGTCCATTCTCTCTTCCTATCATTTTCTGTCTTGCTGGTCCATTCTCTCTTCCTGTCGTTTTCTGCCTTGCTGGTCCATTCTCTCTTCCTATCATTTTCTACCTTGCTGGTCCATTCTCTCTTCCTGTCGTTTTCTGCCTTGCTGGTACATTCTCTCTTCCTGTCGTTTTCTGCCTTGCTGGTCCATTTTCTCTTCCTATCATTTTCTGTCTTGCTGGTCCATTCTCTCTTCCTATCATTTTCTACCTTGCTGGTCCATTCTCTCTTCCTGTCGTTTTCTGCCTTGCTGGTACATTCTCTCTTCCTGTCGTTTTCTGCCTTGCTGGTCCATTCTCCCTTTCTGTCATTTTCTGCCTTGCTGGTCCATTCTCTCTTCCTGTCGTTTTCTGCCTTGCTGGTACATTCTCTCTTCCTATCATTTTCTGCCTTGCTGGTCCATTCTCTCTTCCTGTCGTTTTCTACCTTGCTGGTCCATTCTCTCTTCCTACCATTTTCTGCCTTGCTGGTCCATTCTCTCTTCCTATCATTTTCTGCCTTGCTGGTCCATTCTCTCTTCCTATCATTTTCTGCCTTACTGGTCCATTCTCTCTTCGTGTCATTTGCTGCCTTGCAGGTCCATTCTCTCTTCCTATCGTTTTCTGCATTGCTGATCCATTCTCTCTTCCTATCATTTTCTGCCTAGCTGGTCCATTCACCTGTATGTGTCCTATAAAGCCTGATCTTTATCTTAGGGTTGATAATTAGGTACAGGTATTGACTGTGAGTTTGGCTTCAAGGAAATGTGCTGTGCAGGAGCAATTTTAGGTAATTTAGGCCATTTTTCATGCATGCTTTGGTGTCTTTAGCTATGTTTACATGGGTATTCAGGTATGTTTTTGAAAATCCCCTTGTGATAAATTGGACGGAACTGTCGATGCCAGGGGCATATCCTTAAATTATGTGCACGATTGCATTGATATGTGTCGTTCCATTCACCCATTCGATTGCCATCCAGGGTGGATCAGAGAACCGAAAAAAGCATCGGTTTCTCGCAATGCACAAAAAACATTTTTAAGGATTCTTCAAACAATTTTTTTTCGCTAGTCCTCATATACTCTGAGAGTGGTAGGACTTTAAAACTAACTCAACTCAACTCATTGATATGTGTTCTCATTTTTCTTTTCCAGCACTTTTAGCCAACCAGATTTTATGTACGTTTTGAAAAGGTTATAGCTCTGATATGGCTCTGTGGAGTCGGCTGGGCTTTCTCTAATAAGAACAGAATAGCTTTGCCATAAACGCAATCAGTTATGTATACTGTGCCATATATTGTTGTTGTTTTTTTCTTTTGACATGTCGTTTGTGAGCATTTTATTTATCTGATCATAATTGCAAGATTATGATTCCATTTCTTTATCGCTGTAAACAAGAGAAATTGTACAGATGTGAAAATAATGTTACAATGCTAATGGATTTTAGCAGCTGTGGTGTTTTAGTTTCTCAGCTGCATGGAGATTTGCGATGAGAAATGTGTGTGCTAGAAACGAAGATTTGTTTGATTTTTTTTTATTAATCTTTGTTTCTTTGTTTGTTTCTTTCGTTCGTTCTTTCTTTGTCTGTTTGTTCATTTGTTTGTTCGTGTGTTCGTTTGCTCGTGTGTTTGTTTGTTTGTTTGTTTGTTTGTTCGTTTGTTTGTTTGTTTGTTTGTTTTGTTTGTTTGCTTGTTTGTTTTTGTTTGTTTGCTTGCTTGTTTCTTTGCTTGACTGTCTGTTTTTGCTTGTTTGTTTTTGTTTGTTTGTTTGCTTGTTTTTGTTTGTTTAATTGTTTGTTTGTTTATTTGTTTGTTTGTTTGTTTTTTGTTTGTTTCTGTTTTTTGTTTCTTTTTGTTTGTTTGTTCGTTCGTTTGTTTGTTTGATTCGTTTGTTTGTTTATTTCGTTTGTTTGTTTCGTTTGTTTCGTTTGTTTGTCTGTCTGCCTGACTGTCTGCTAAGTGTTCCAATTTTTCTGGGATGCGTGTATACGCTCACCCTGCAGGCGATTATTTCCTGCATAGTCTGCATATTTCGTCTTCGGTGGGTGTACATGTTGGGCCTTTTCGTGTTTCGACAGCCGCCGAACACTGACATAACTTACAGGACCTTAAGCGTCCAACCTGATGTTCTGCCTGCTTATACACAAAGTCATGTCTTGATCTGAGAGATCGGCAAAACCTCTACCCTGTACCAACCAGGTGGGGAGGTACCCACTCCGGATTGAACCCCTGGTCCTTCCTGTTGAATGCCTGCCGTCTTACCCACTTGACTACCTAGCCTGACTTCATTTCTTTAATCTTCTACTTCTTGTTCTTATTGTTCTTGTTCTTCTTCTTCTTCTTCTTGTTCTTGTTGTTCTTCTTCTTCTTCTTGTTCTTCTTCTTGTTCTTGTTGTTCTTCTTCTTGTTCTTGTTTTTTTTCTTGTTCTTGTTGTTCTTCTTGTTCTTCTTCTACTTGTTTCTTCTTCTTCGTCTTCTTCTTCGTCATCGTCGTCGTCTTCTTCTTCTTCTTCTTCTTCATCTTCTTCTTCTTCTTCTCCTTCTTCTTTTTCTTCTTCACCTTCTTCTCCTTCTTCTTCTTCTTCTCCTTCTTCTTCTCCTTCTTCTTTTTCTTCTTCTTCTTCTTCGTCTTCTCCTTGTTCTTGTTGTTGTACCTGTTGTTGTTGTTGTTGTTGTTGTTGTTCTTCTTCTTCTTCTTCTTCTTCTTCTTTCTTCTTCTTCTTCTTCTTCTTCTTCTTCTTCTTCTTTTCTTCTTCTTCTTCTTCTTCTTCTTCTTTCTCTGTCTCTATCTGTTTCTCTCTAACTCTGCCTCTGTTTGTCTCTATTTGTCTCTGTTACTCTGTCTCTCTCTCTCTTTCTTTGTTTTTGTTTTTTTTTTCACTATCTCTCTTTTGTCTGTCTGTCTCTCTCTCTTTCTGTCTCTCTCTCAGTCTCACACACACAGTCTCTCTTCTCTCCCTCTCTCTCTCTCTCTCTCTGCTTCTCTTCTTCTGTCTCAAGTACACATATACACACGCACATATATACACACGCACGTACACTGACACTATCTATATATATGTCTCACTCAGTTTCTCTCCAAATAAAATAAACTCTCTCTCCTCTCTTCTCTCTCTCTCTCTCTCTCTCTCTCTCTTTCCTCTTTCTCTTTCTTCTCCTCTCTTTTCTTCTCTTCTCCTCTCTCTCTTTCTTCTTTCTTCTCTTTCTCTCTCTCTCTCTTTCTCTTCTCTCTCTTTCTCTCTCTCTCTTTCTCTCTCTCTCTCTTCTCTCTCTCTCTCTCTCCTTCTCTCTCTCTCTCCCTCTCTTCCTCTCTCCCTCTCTCTCTCTCTCCTCCCTCTCTCTCTCTCTCCCTCCTCTCTCTCTCCCTCTCTCATCTCCCTCTCTCCTCTCTCTCCCTCTCTCTCTCTCTCCCCTCTCTCTCTCTCCCTCTCTCTCCCTCTCTCTCCCTCTCTCTCTCTCCTCCTCTTCTCTCTCTCTCTCCCTCTCTCTCTCTCTCTCTCTCTCTTTCTTTAGCATATCACACGATCGGTTACTTTGGGAATCAGCCATCCGAATAGAGACAGTAAGTAACGTGTGTAACGCACGACACAGCAACCTACCCACCTACTTACACAAGTTATGACAGATTTACAGAATAACGAAATGAACGTAACATCGTATACACAAAAAATCGTACGACAGCGTTTCACTGCAAGCAGAAAAAGGAAAATAAAATAAGCGAGGCGAGACTGTAAGCTATAAACTGCCGTGTGTCGCTTCACTTATTGACGCGCAAATGTTTCCATACAAATGCAGCACAAAGGGAGAGAATGCTGTATTCAGTCCCTTGTCTTGGCCGAGTTCCAAGGGACTGGTAAAAATGTGTTGCGTGGGAGTCGGCGATCGCTGTGGCTGATCGTATCATTAATTTAAAAAGTGTGTGTGTGTGTGTGTGTGTGTGTGTGTGTGTGTGTGTGTGTGTGTGTGTGTGTGTGTGTGTGTGTGTGTGTGTGTGTGTGTGAGTAAGTGAGTGAGGGAATGAGTGAGTGAACGTGTGTGTGTGTGTGTGTGGTGTGTGTGTGTGTGTGTGTGTGTGTGTGTGTGTGTGTGTGTGTGTGTGTGTGTGTTGGTCTGCGTTGATCTGTGTTGGTGTGTGTATTTGTGTAGATAGATAGATAGATAGACAGATAGATAGACAGATAGATGGATATTATAGATAGATAGATGTTATAGATGGGCAGACATACAGACAGACAGATAGATAGATAGATAGATAGATAGACAGATAGATAGATAGATAGATAGATAGACAGACAGATAGATAGATAGATAGATAGATAGACAGACAGATAGATAGATAGATAGATAGATATAAGATAGATAGGTAGATAGATAGATAGATGGATAGATAGATAGACAGATAGATAGATAGATAGAACAGACAGACAGATAGCTTGATGGATAGATAGATAGATGGGTGGGTGGATGGATGGATGGATAGATAGATAGACAGACAGACAGATAGATAGATATATATATAGATAGACATAGATAGATAGACAGATAGATAGAAAAAGAGGTTGATAGACAGATAGATAGATAGATAGATAGATAGATAGATAGATAGATAGACAGATAGATAGGCAGATAGATAGAAAGACAGGTTGATAGATAGATAGATAGATAGATAGAAAGATAGATTGATAGATAGATAGATATATAGATAGATAGATGTTTTAATATTCAGTGATAATAGGCCCTGTGGGGCAAGAGTTGGATGATAAATAGAATGTAAAATGCTTATCTTTGGATATAAAGATATATCTCTTCTCTCTCTCTTCGTCTCTCTCTCTCTCCTCTCTCTCTCTCTCTCTCCCTCTCTCTCTCTCTCCTCTCTCTCTCTCTGTCTCCCCTCTCTCTCTCTCGTCTCCCTCTCTCTCTCTCCTCTGTCTCCCCCTCTCTCTCTCTTATCTGTCTCCTCTCTCTCTCTCTCTCCCCCTCTCTCTCTTCTCTCTGTCTCCTCCCCTCTGTCTCCCCTCCCTCTTCCTCTCCCCCTCTGCCTCCCTCCTCCCCCTCTCTCCCTCTCTCTCTCTCTCTTTCGACTGTGTGTCAACTTGTCGATCTCTCTGTGTGTCTGTATGTCTATGAATTAAGGGAAAAGGAGTTAGTCTGGAGAAGGACAGCGGTGGGAAATATGGGGGGGGGGGTAGGTGGGAGTGAGGGTGAGGGTGGGGATGGGGGTGGGAGACGGGGTGGGGGTGGGGGGTGATCGTCCTGGTTGTCATTGGCGTTGCCGTCAACACGGATCATCAGAATGTGGACATGCAGAAAGTGACGTCTTCACTCTATAGGTCAAACACTCCACGTCAAAAAAAAAAAAAAAAAAAAAAAAAAAAAATAATGTCCAGTCCCGAAGTTCAGGATGTATACAAAACACTTGCAGAACTAATGGCATAGTCTCCGAGAAGTTTCAAGAAGTGTCATAATGTACGCTTAAACAACTTGCAGAACTACCACTCGCCATTACTTTCCATTGTCTTCAAAGAATGGCGGCAAACGGAAGGGTCGCGCTGTCTCGTTGCATACGTTTCACACTCCATGAGCTTTTCCATCATAAACACACACGCAGACAGCACCCCCGCGATCCCTCTCGTTGCATACATACACGCACACACGTACACACACTAACACACACACCACACACACGAACCACCACACTGACTAAAACCCAGCACTCACACATACAACACACACACACACACACACACACACACACACACACACACACACACGAACACTGTCTGCACTACGGAACAACCAAGCAACTGGTGAATCACACACACACACACACACACACACAAACAACAACACACACACACACACACACACACACAGACACATACACACCACACCACATAACACACAAAATACATACACACACATACACACACACACACAGAGCAACACACACACACACACAACATACACACACATACACACACTATACACACACACACATACATACACACACACATACACACACACATACACATACATACACACATACACATACATACATACACACACACATACACACACACATACATACACTTGAGGCAAATCATCTAATACATTGTTTAAAGATAAATGGTTCGGAAATCAATTTATGCTGGGTGCCTTCTCATGTTGGTCTTCATGGCAACAACGTAGTTGACAGAGCAGCTAAATCCGGTGCCCTCCATTCTGAAAATTCCATAGAATTACATGTTAACACCTCGGTAAAAGAAGCTTACAACTCGCTAGAATTAGCATCATGGATTCGATTTCATGAACATTTAAATGAAAAATTTGTGTCTCAAAAAAGAATCAAACTTTCAGTTCAAAATATCTGTAAAAATTTGCAGTATTCCTCGTTATATCATTTGAGATTAATTGTTATGACATATTTTCGCATTCAACTGAACGCTTTGAAAACAAAATATTGTAACAACGTTTTATGTATTTGTGGCGAACAATTCACATTGTATCACTGTTTGTTTTACTGCAGAAAGCTTCGTTCCTTTTTACCAAAGACGTTTACACAAGGAAACTATCTTGAAACGCATTTTAAAGAAGTAGTATCGGATCAAGTTTTGTTAGTTAAAATTTCAGAATCATTGGTTCACAGTCCTGTTAATGCGTTACTTTAAGATTATTATTATAATTATGATTATTTTTGTTTTGTTTTGTTTTTATGACGATTTTTCTTTTACATTATTGATGTTAGCGTTGTTCTAGTTTCATTTCTCTGTTCATCCATATCCTTTTTCTTAAGACCTTGCCGCTTCCTTTTAATTTTTTTTTTTACATCCCTTACTCTGTTCCCCTCTCCCCTCCATACCCCCCCCCCCTCCCCTTATTTCATCCTCCATGCCATTTTTCCCCGTCTAATATCACTTATAGTGAAAAGACGTTAAATCAAGCAACGAACGAACATACATACACACACATACACACACACACACAGAGCAACACACACACACACATACATACACACACATACACACACACATACACACACACAACATCAACAACATACACACACACATACACACACACACCATACACACACATACACACATACACACACATACATGCACACACACATACACACACACATACACACAACACATACACACACATACACACTTACACACACACACACACTGAGCAAACACACTTACACACATGCACGCACGCACGCACGCACGCGCACACACACACATACACACACACACACAACACAAACACACAACTACACACACATACACACACACACACCAGCAACACACATACACACACATACACACACACATACACACACACGTACATTCACACAGATACACATACACACACAGAGAGAGCAACACACATACACACACATACATAAAATACACACACATACACACACACACACACACACAAGAGCAAACACATACATACACACAAACACACACCACACACACAACACACACACACACACACACACATACACACATACATATACACAAACAGACAGACACACACACACACAAACACACACAAACACACACACACACACAAACACAAACACACACACACACACACAGCAACACACGTACAAGCATAGATTTGGTCTTACTCTGGGTATTCCAAGTTTCCTTTTCAGTCCCTTGTTGGCTGATTAGGGTGCTGTGTGTGTGTGTGTGTGTGTGTGTGTGTGTGTGTGTGTGTGTGTTAGTGTGTGTTAGTGTTGTGTGTGTGTGTGTGTGTGTTGTGTGTGTGGTGTGTGTGTGTGTGTGTGTGTGTGTGTGTGTTGTGTTGTGTATGTGTGTGTGTAGTGTGTGTGTTAGTGTGTGTGTGTGTGTGTGTTAGTGTGTGTGTTAGTGTGTGTGTGAGTGTGTGTGTTAGTGTGTGTGTGTGTGAGTGTGTGTGTGTGTGTGTGTGTGTGTGTGTGTGTGTTGTGTGTGTGTGTTAGTGTGTGTGTGTATATGTGAGTGTGTGTGTGTGTGTGTTAGTGTGTGTGTGTGTTAGTGTGTGTGTGTGTTAGTGCGTGTTAGTGTGTTGTGTGTGTATGTGTGTGTGTGTGTGTTAAGTGTGTATGTGTGTGTATGTATGTGTGTATGTATGTGTGTATGTGTGTGTATATGTATGTATGTATGTATGTATGTGTGTGTGTGTGTGTGTGTGTGTGTGTGTGTGTGTGTGTGTGTGTGTGTGTGTGTGTGTGTGTGTGTGTAAGCGCGCGCGCGCATTTCACCACAAAGTTGCCTTGATTGTTTCAGTAACAGATTGACACAAAGACAGACAGAAATCCCATACGTTAAACAGGAGACCATGTCAGCTTGAATGGTTTATGCGCAGGCTTAAGGCGTGTCCCATGATCATTCTGGATCCTCTCCATCTCATGGCACCAGTGGCGTCTATGCATATCGAATTCATTCCGAGCGCAAAGACGTCAACTTGAGTAAAGGAAACTGAAAGTGTATGCCCTGAATCAGGTGACCTAGTTTCTTTGTTGTCTTCTGTTAAGTTTCTTTGTTCTCTTCTGTGCTCGCTTAACAAGCTTTGCTTTGTACGGTGGGATTGTTCACACACTATATTTGGAGTGTGTGGCGAAGTGGGTAACGCATCAATCCTGGACGCGAGAAACCGAGGTTCAGTCCCCGGCCGTAGGGATGGTATCATCATCATTATCATGTGCCCTGCTGCATGGCTTTGGCGATCATGACCCTCCACACGAATCTATCCCTTGTCGCTGCAAGTACATCTCCCACCTTCTCTGTTTTCAGCCACCCTGCAAGTCCGTCCAGTATTTTCTTCCTGGGTCTACCTGGTGTTATCTTTCCCTCCAGCTTTCCTGTTTTGACCAGGTACTCTAATTCCCCTTTCCTCATAAAATGGCCTACAAATGTTGCTTGTCTTTTCCTAATCTTCTTTATTAATAATCTTCTTGTATCTGCCTCCTTCAAGACTGTCGTGATCTTCTTGTGTCTGCCTCCTTCAAGACTGTCTTGTTTGTTTTCTTTGCTGTCCATAGAACTTTCAACATTCTTCTTAGAAACCACATTTCAGTTGCCACAATCTTGTTCTGACTTTGCGTGTTGACTGTCCACACCTCACAACCGTATAACAGTATCAATTCTATATAACATTCAAGAACTCTCTTCTTGATGTTAATTGGTAGGCATTAGGGATGGAATAGACCTCACTTTTTGATGGTCAATCGTATGAGGGCAGTGTCCATCTCCTGTCCCTCCCTGCTTTATCATTCCCATATCAACAGGGTCAGGGGCCCGTTTACAGCTGGATGGACCTGGAGGCTGCACACAGCAAGTACTTGCTCAAGTGAGAGTAGTACATATGCAGACAGACAGGAAGTCTGTGGGTTCGAATCCTCTCAGTCCTGACGAAATCATTGTGGAATTTTTCGGTTTTAACAGTCCACTACCGTGAAGAAGATCAGGAAAACGCATTCAACATTTATAGGACATTTTATGAGGCAAGAGAAATTTGAGCACCTAGTCACAACAGGAAAAGTTGAGGGGGAAAGAGTACCAAATAGACCCAGGGAGAAAATAGTGGACAGATTTGCGAACTTAATGAAAACAGAAAGAGTGGGAGATATACTTGCAGCGACAAAAGATAGATTCGTATGGAAGGCCAGGATTGCCAACGACATGCGGCAAGGCACATCATGATGATGACGACGACGACGACGACGACGACGACGATGATGATGATGACGACGACGACGACGACTACCATGAGATGAGTTTGCTGTGGGCTTATTGGGAACATTGGATCCACACAGTCAAGTCTCATGTACTTCGCGGATGTGTTACTGAAGGTGCTGCCTAAATCACCAGCGAACACCTCAGGTGTCTGTATCTCTCGGGCCTGGTCAACGACACGATATGTCATAACTGGAAGCAAGGAGTACAGCCCTGTAACGCAGTCAGTCCTAAATGAAACCGCATAGCATTACAAATATAGTCTCCATCATTATCATGTGAAAAATTGTCCCAGATTCTGTGGCCATTAACTCTTTGACGTCCGCACCCTACCCACCACCTGCAAAAACTTAACCCTCTGATTCCCTAGCTGGTGAGTAGGGTAAAGGAATCGAAGTAGTGAGGTTGTTTTTTTTATTGCCAGCATGGTTTGCGATGCAGGATGCTGGTGGACAGAGTGCGGCAGTCAAACGGTTAATGTGAGGTAGGAAATGGGACAGCAAAGAAAATACTATTATCGAACTAACTTACTAACTGGTACCAGAAGAACAAGTAAACCAAAGTGAACGAGTATTCAATACAACAAGACAAGACAAGCGCAAATTTTCGGCCAACCGGCCTTTGTCAAGCGCGAATGCATTTTGGTCCCTTTTTATCCTCTGGACGAAGCGGCAGGGAAGTTTTTAGTCCTCTTCTTATTATCCGTTGTTTGGTGTTGTTTGTGGTCTGTTTGTGACCGTGCATTCGATCTTGACAAAGGCCGGTTGGCCGAAAATTTGCTCTTGTCTTGTCTTGTTGTATTGAATACGCGTTCACTTTGGTTTACTTGTTCTTCTATTTCCTGTTTGCTTGGATGCGAGCAGTCGCACTTGTTTTGGATCTCTTACTAACTGGTGTTATTACTGTTATTTTTGCTTAAAGCCCAGCCAGCTACGTAGGGCCATATCAGGGCTGTAACCTTTTCAAAATACGCAATACTTCAACAGGAAAAACAAAAGCAAAAGAAAATTAAGTACACACATCAATGCATTCGCTCACATAATCTAAGGAGATGCCCCTTGCGTTGACCACTCAGTCCAATTCATCACACGGGGGATCAAAAAGACAAACCTGAATACAAATTTAAATATAAGAACATTAAAGCATATGATTATAAAAATGGGTCTAAATTACCTAAAATTGCTTCCGCGTTTCTCATTTCCTTAGAGTCAAAATGTACTTAATACATGTACCTAATTATCAATCCGAAGAGAAAGTACGTAAGGCTTCATCGAACACATATAGGTGAATGGACCAGCAAGGCAGAAACTGATAGAAAGAAATGACAGAAAGCAAATGAGCTAGGCGGAAACAGAGAGAGTGACAGAAAAGAGGAAACTTCTAGCACAGAATTTCCAGAAGGTGGGGATACTATTTATACTGAAAAAGCCCCCTGGCATCCCCACTGGGGTAACTAACTGACTGACAAACTGACTGACTATAACCAACCAACCAACCAACCAACTAACTAACCAGCTAACTAAACGACAGACTGACTGACTAACTCACTCACTCAACTCACTCACCTCACTAAACTAGCAAAGTCATCATCATCATCAGGTGTCCTGCCGTATGGCGTTGGCGACCATGGACTTCCAACCATCTCTATCTCTCGTTGCCCCCAGCATCTCCCCCACCCTCCTCATCCCCAGCCACTCTGCAAGTCCGTCCAGCATTCTCTCCCTGGATCTACCTGGTGCTCTCTTTCCCTCTAGCTTTCCCGTTGTGACCAGGTGCTCTAAATCCCTCTTCCTCATAAAATGGCCTATAAATGTTGCTTGTCTTTTCCTAATCTTCCTTATGAGTGATCTACTTGTGTCTGCCTCCATCAAGACTGTCTCGTTTGTTTTCTTTGTTCTCAACATTCTTCTGAGAAACCACATCTCGGCTGCCTCGAACTAGCAAAGTAAATATATAAATATAACCCCTCAAGCCTAAACTTGTGACTATAAACCTAATTTCAGATGCAGGCCTGTGTCACCACCAGGTCGTTTATACAACAGAAAGATGATCCTTTTGAAATGCGACACAGTATTAAATTTACATATGTGTTTATCAGGCAGAAGTAACCTGACACCACGTTTGTGATACAGTTTTTATGATGATACACTATGCACAATCACCGTGTAAAATTCAAAGACGTACTGGGGGCGAGTATCGGCTGGGGCGGATGGTAGTGATAGTGATGATGACACTGTAATTTTCAACGCTAGACGTGCTAAGCTGAAAACCCTTTCTTTTTTTTCTTTTTTTTCTTCTTGTCTTTTTTTTTTAAATGTGCTGTTGCTTGAATGCTAGGAATTTTATGTTACCCTAAATCAGCCATTGACATGACATACAGGATCTTAAGAGTGAATAGTTGATATTCTCATTGCGCATATACACGAAGGGGGGGGGGGGTCTTGTTACTGGCAGATCTGCACACATGTTGAGCTGAAAAGTCGGGGGGGTGAGGGGGGAATCTCCACCCTTTACCCACCAGGCGGAGGTGTTTTGAGGGATTGAACCCAGGATTTTCCGATTGGAAGTCTGATGTGTACCCATTTGACTACTGCACCCAAGAGAGGGCAAGAGGCTGAGGAAAGCTATGTATGCGTCATGACAGAGAGAGACAGAGACAGAGAGACAGAGACAGAGAATGAGAGACCCGACAGACAGAGAAAGAGAGACAGAGAGACAGATAGAGACAGACACAGAGAGAGACAGACAGACAGAGAGAGAGAGAGAGAGAGACAGAGAGAGACAGACAGATAGACAGAGACAGAGACAGACAGAGAGACAGCAGATAGACAGACGGACGGACGGACGGATGGACGGACGGACGGACAGACAGAGAGCGAGAGATGGACAGAGACCGACAGACAGACAGACAGTGTACAGGAAACCCATAAGCACATAGCCATCAATGTACAGGAAACCCATAAACACATAGCCATCAATGTACAGGAAACCCATAAGGTCATAGCCATCAATGTACAGGAAACCCATAAGGTCATAGCCATCAATGTACAGGAAACCCATAAGGTCATAGCCATCAATGTACAGGAAGCCCATAGGTACATAGCCATCAATGTACAGGAAACCCATAAGGTCATAGCCATCAATGTACAGGAAACCCATAAGGTCATAGCCATCAATGTACAGGAAACCCATAAGGTCATAGCCATCAATGTACAGGAAACCCATAAGGTCATAGCCATCAATGTACAGGAAACCCATAAGGTCATAGCCATCAATGTACAGGAAACCCATAAGGTCATAGCCATCAATGTACAGGAAACCCATAAGGTCATAGCCATCAATGTACAGGAAACCCATAAGGTCATAGCCATCAATGTACAGAAAACCCATAAGGTCATAGCCATCA